>AWUE01015762.1:0-40766 GCA_001974825.2 Corchorus olitorius | reverse complement strand
TTATCTATGGATGGGAAGAAGAGGGGACTTCGACGTCGTTTTTGGGCTTGAAGATGGCAGAACTGGGTCTTGGACTTCAAAGGAAAGTTGTAGATCTCGGAGTTAGCTTTCCAACACCTACTCACGAGCCTAAAACGGAGGTCTGATCAGAAAGTTATGATGTTTCTACCGAGACTGCGCTGAATCCTAATCCTGTTAGGACTAGAATTGGGAATCTACGGGAATTTGGATATTTCCTTGAATATAGGAGTCATTAATTGAGATTTTAATTCCATTTAATGATTTATATGGGCTGAGTATTTTCCCATATTAAATATCCAAAATTCCTTAGCTTCCGGGTTTCTTAATGGCTTGTCTTCAATCATTCGCAATTAAAACTCCATTCTTCAATTCTTGCTTCTTGGAAATAATTCTTCAATGATCTTCAAGTCTTCAAATTATCTTCAATAAATCTTCAAACACGAACTTCGAATCTCCAAATCTATACTCAAAATTACTTTGCTCATATCTGTGTAAAAAGTCATCAAAATAGCTCCAAAAGTAGTGAAAATTATCAAATTATCAATTTCACATCTCATAAAGACTTAAAACACAAATATTAACAAAATAACATATATTTAAGCATAAATAGATCAAAAAACATAGTAAAATAGCCATAAAAATAGGGTTGTTTTTGGCTCGATCATATTTTCCCCCACACTTGAACTTTGCTAGTCCCTTAGCAAATCAATGTGTAAGTTAATCAAAAACCAATTTTTCAAGAAATCAATTTGAAGTCATACATACATCAAAGAATCAATTCAATCATGAAATCAAAAGAACAAAGAATAATAATAGTACTTAATCCAAAAATCAAGAAACAATAAGCATCATCATTCTTAAGTAGCCATAATCAAAGTAGCTTTAATCACTTACCATTCTTCACTTTCTATAACTACTTCTTTCTATAAGCTCATGTTTTCCTCTCTTTCTCCATTACTCAAAAGATTGTAATGACATAAATATAAATCAAGGGTCATTGTGGGTTATAATAGATTTTCAAGGGTAATTGTTTTTAGAAAATTGAGGTTACTAACCTCGAAGTGTTCATGATTTGGGGTTACTAACTCCCATTTTTGAGGCTACTAGCACTCTAGAAGGACTCATTCTTTTATTTTTTCAGAGGGACAATATTTCTGTAATTCTATGCCTCTTATCCTCTTTCCAAGGGTTACTAACTCCTTTTGTTTAAGAAAAGAGTGACAACAATGGATTTATTTTTTATTTTTTTATTTATTTACAGAAATACCTCTTCTCCTCTATCATGAAAACACTTTTTTATGAAAACAATTTTTTTTAATTACCCTTTATATAAGATAGTCCCCCACACTTATTCTTGACATATATCCATGACATACTTTCTCAATCATAATTTCAATCAAGATTAAACACAAGTTCTAGAAATAGATAATCATAGAAGTAATTAATAAATAAGATCATATCACAGACTTCAATTATACCTAATTCTAAAAAAATCAAACAACATGCTATAACTCAATCAATAAATCAAACATTATTAAAATTCTAAGCATTCATCAATCATAATCAAATCAATTAATCAGAATATGCATGAAAATTCAAAAGGTTTGAAAAACTCGAAATTTTATCTTTAAAAATCAATTTTTCGAAATTTTTTCAAAAATTGGGGAAAATAAGATTAATCCAAAAAACAATCAAATTCTATCCTAGGTTCTCATGCAAACAAGGACTATCATATGACTCAATTATTTAAGTAAAAACCCTATCCTATCAAGTATTCACCCCCCCCCCCACCACACTTAAAATTCACATTGTCCTCAATGTAAAAGCAATTAGACAAAGCATACAATTCATGCAATTATCTTACCAAAAATAAAGAGTTAGGGTTCATGAAAACATACCTGGGCGGCCTTGCTTCAAATTTTTAGCTATTGCTTCTTATTTTTTGATGAGTAAAGAGGAGGTGGAGGTGCCTTTATATAGTGATCAAAGGCTAAATACCCAGAAAAATCCCTTATGTTTTGCTTTTGGGACAAAATAATCCCTTATGTTTTTTTTCGGGACAAATTAATCCCTTACGTTTCAAAAATGAGCCACATTAGTCCTTTTTGGACGGTCCGTTAGTCACGTGACTAACGGTCGTCAGATTTGCTGACGTGGCTTTTCCACGTCAGCAAGAAGTCTACGTGGCATCCACATGGCTTTTCCACGTCAGCAAGGGACTAATTTGTCCCAAAAAAAACATAAGGGATTTTTTTGTCCCAAAAGAAAAACATAAGGGATTTTTTTGTTCCAAAAGAAAAACATTAAGGATTTTTTTAGTATTTAGTCTATAATTTAATTTCCGAAATAAAAAATTGATTTTTTTTTTCTTTTTTCCTTCTTCTCCTCCTTTCCAAAAAACTCTACCAACAATGTACCAAATAATAACTCATCTTTTAAAATTAAAATGGTAAAGATAATTCCCTAAAAAAATGGTAAAGATAAAATAGTTATAAAAATATTGAATTTAATTAAATAAAAATAGAATTTTTGGTAAAAAAAAAACTGTAAAAGTTTAAATAATGTCATTCAATAAATATATTTAATTAAAATAGTAAAATGGTAAAAATAAAATAGTTATAAATATATTAGATTTGATTAAATAAAAATAGAGTTTTTAATTGAGTAAAATTGTAAAAGTATAAAAATGTCCTTTAAAAAATATATTTGAAAAATAAGGGTAGGAAATATATTTAAAAAATTCTAATATATATAAGTTTTTTTAATTAAAATAGTAAAATAGTAATAACAAATATTTATAAATATATTAGATTAAATTAAATAAAAATAGAGTTTTTAGTTGAGTAAAACTATAAAAATTTAAATAATGGCATTTAAGAATGTAATCGAAAAATAAGGATATAATAATCAATTCAAAAGTTTTATAACAATATTCGTACTTGGCCGCCGGAGTGAGGAGGTCGAAGAGAGTTTTTTCGTTTCGGCTAAGAGTAGATTAAATATGTTAGGGGCTTGTTTCTAGAAAACAGAGGCACGTGATGTTAAGGGCTTGTTTTTTAAATATATTTCTTAAATGACATTATTTAAACTTTTATAATTTTATTTTACCAAAAATTCTATTTTTATTTCATTAAATTCAATATTTTTATAACTATTTTATCTTTACTATTTTTTTTTTGGGAATTATCTTTACCATTTTAATTTTAAAAGATGAGTCATTATTTGGTACATTGTTGGTAGAGTTTTTGGAAAGAAGGAGAAGGAAAAAGAAAAAAGAAAAAAATCAATTTTTTATTTCGAAACTTAAATTATAGACTAAATACTAAAAAAATTCTCTTATATTTTTCTTTTGGGACAAAAAAATCCCTTATGTTTTTCTTTTGGGACAAATCAGTCCCTTACTGACGTGGAAAAGCCACGTGGATGCCACGTATACTTCTTGCTGACGTGGCTTCCACGTCAGCAAATCTAACAGGGACCGTCCAAAAAGGACTAACGTGGCTCATTTTTGAAACGTAAGGGATTAATTTGTCCCGAAAAAAATATAAGGGATTATTTTGTCCTAAAAGCAAAACATAAGGGATTTTTTTGGGTATTTAGCCAGTGATCAAATCCTATTCTTAAAAGGTTTTAGTTAGAGTAAAAAGTTAGAAACATACCTGGACTAGGAATCCATTACCTTGTAAGAGTAGGTCATCCATCTTCTAATTCAATTAGGATTCATAATCCTAATTGCAAAAGGTTTGAGAAGGGAAGGGGTAGTACCGCGGCATCAAGGCAGCAGCGCTGCCTTGTGCGCGGACTTGCAGGACAGCAGCGAGCACTGGCGCGCGACATTGGCCTGGCGCCCCGTGCTGGCCTGGTGATGGCCTCGGCATGGCCGGGTCATGGCGCGCGGGCTGCCTGTCTTGGTGCGCGGTGTGGCCTGGTCTGTCCGGTGCTGAGTCTCCTCTTGGTTCGGTGCTGGTCAGGCCATAGCTTGGTGCTGTGGGTACCTTGGTTGGCACGACATGGCGCGCGACATGGACGGGTCATGGTCTGGCCATGTCCGGGCTTGGTGCGTGGCATGGCTAGGCCATGGCCGGCTGTGACTTGGTGCCACCGAGTCATATGGTTCGGTGTTTTTTTTTGTTTTTTTGTTTTTTGTTTTTTTTTGTTTTTTTTGTTTTTTTTTTAAAAACCTTATGCTGCTTCTGGTTATCTGTATCCTCGATGATTCGATGATTACGGATCCATTAGGATACACTTGAATTACTTCAAATGGTCCATACCATATCGATCGGAGCTTTCCAGGATTTTCCTTTAATCGATTATTAAGGACTAAAACCTTTTGTCCTTCATAAAACGATCTTCGCAAAATTCCTTTGTCATGGATGGCTTTGATCTTCTCCTTGTAGATCCTTGAATTCTCGTATGCTTCATTCCTTATTTCTTCAAGCTCTTGTAACTGCAACATCCTTCGAATTCCAGCTTTGTCAAAGTTGAGATTGCATTGCTTTATTGCCCACCATGCTTTATGCTCTAATTCCACAGGTAGATGGCATGGCTTACCAAACACAATTCGGTATGGGGACATACCAAGAGGTGTCTTATAAGCTGTACGATAGGCCCATAAAGAATCTCCTAGTCTCATGCTCCAATCTCTTCTTTGAACATTGACTGTCTTCTCCAAAATCAGCTTCACTTGACGATTTGATACCTCAGCTTGACCACTGGTTTGAGGATGATATGAAGTGGATACTCTATGTCGAACTCCATATTTTTCAACCAGTGCTTGCACAATCTTGTTGCAAAAGTGAGTACCTCGATCACTGATGAGAGCTCTTGGAATGCCAAATTTATGAAGAATGTTATTCTTCATAAATTTGACTACTGTCTTCGCATCATTCTTCTCGGTAGCTATGGCTTCAACCCATTTAGAAACATAATCCACAGCTAAGAGTATGTAGTACTTCTTATCTGATGGAGGAAAAGGTCCCATGAAATCAATTCCCATACATCGAAGACTTCAGCAACGAATATAGGATTTTGAGTCATTTGATTCCTTTTCGATATGTTTCCAGTTCTCTGACAACGTGGACAGGTCTTGCAAAACTCATAAGAGTCTTTAAAGATTGTAGGCCAACAAAACCCGTAATCTAAGACCTTTCTTGTAGTCTTCTGGTGTCCAAAGTGGCCTCCACATTCATTGTTATGGCAGAACTTCAGAACTGATTGAATCTCGTTATCCGGGATGTATCTTCTCATGACTTGATCAGAACCGTGTCTCCATAATTACGGATCATCCCAAAGATAATAACTTGGCATCACTGATGAGCTTCAATTTCTTTCCTTTGCTAAGATCCGAGGGAAAACGACGATCAGCTAAGAAATTGACTATATCAGCATACCAGGGTGTCTGAGAAACGGCAAGAATATCTTCAAAAGGCAATGCTTCGTTGATTGCAGTTTCTTCCTCCTTGCTTTCGATTCTGCTTAGATGATCAGCTACGACGTTCTCTGCTCCCTTCTTATCTTTAATTTCGATATCAAATTCTTGAAATAACAAAAGCCATCGCATAATCCTAGCTTTTGCTTCTTTCTTAGACATTAGATATCTTAATGCAACATGGTCGGAGTAGATTATCACCTTAGATCCTAAGATATATGGTCGAAACTTCTCCAAAGCGAAGACAACGGCTAACATCTCTTTTTCGGTGGTGGTGTAATTCTTCTGGGCAGCATCTAGAGTTCTTGAAGCATAGTAGATAACATGAGGCACTTTATCTACTCTCTGACCTAAAACAACTCCAATGGCGACGTCACTTGCATCACACATGATCTCGAACGGTAGTTTCCAATCTGGTGGCTTCACAATTGGAGTGGTGGTGAGGGCAGTCTTCAATTTGTCAAATGCTTCTATGCAGTCGTCTCCGAACTTGAACTCTACATCCTTCTGAAGTAATCTACACATCGGTGCTGAAATCTTCGAGAAGTCCTTGATGAATCTTCGATAAAAACCGGCATGGCCCAAGAATGAACGAATGTCTTTGACACATGTTGGATATGGCAGGTTTTGAACAACGTCAACTTTCGCTTTGTCGACTTGCATCCCTTGTTTAGATACCACATGGCCTAGAATAATGCCTTGTTCTGCCATGAAGTGGCATTTTTCAGCATTTAGTACCAATTTGGTTTCAACACATCTTTTCAAGATTAATTCCAAGTTGTGTAGGCAATGATTGAAACTATCTCCATAGACTGTGTAATCGTCCATAAAGACTTCCATCTTATCACCCACATAATCTTGAAAGATGCTCATCATACACCTTTGAAAAGTCGCAGGAGCATTGCATAAACCAAAAGGCATTCTTGTATAAGCATACGTACCAAAGGGGCAAGTAAAGGTGGTCTTCTCTTGGTCTTCAGGTGCTATTGGAATCTGGAAGTATCCTGAATATCCATCCAGAAAACAATAGTAGGCCTTGCATGCTAATCTCTCCAACATCTGGTCAATGAATGGTAGTGGAAAGTAGTCCTTCCTTGTGGCAGAGTTTAACTTTCTGTAGTCGATGCATACTCTCCATCCATTCTGCAGTCTTTGAGGAATTAGCTCTCCTTCCTTATTTTCTACGACGGTGAATCCAGACTTCTTTGGAACTACTTGGACAGGGCTGACCCATTTACTATCTGATATAGCATAAATGAGACCAGCTCCAAGTAATTTGAGAACTTCTTCCTTGACGACTTCAACAAGATTCAGATTTAGTCTTCTTTGTGGCTATCGAACGGGTACTGCATCATCTTCAAGTCGGATTCGGTGCATGCACACAGTAGGACTTATCCCTTTGATGTCAGCTACAGTCCATCCAATGGCTTCCTTGTTCTCCTTCAAAACTCTGATCAGTTGTTCTTCTTGTAAATTATTTAATTTACTTGAAATAACAACAGGCAGGGTCTCTTTTTCTCCAAGGAAGACATGCTTCAATCCTTCGTAAAGTGGCTTCAGCTTAACTTCAGGTGGCTGGATGATGGATGGTAAAGGCGTGGGTGTTGGCTCCCGGTTGATATAGGACACTGACTCTTTTTCTCCAAGAGTGCGCAATGTCTTCAGATCCTTGATGGTTTCTGCTACCTCTTTTGACGTCTGGACTTCTGCTTCCTTGATTTCTTCTTCATCTAGGCTCCTTGTAAGTACCAATTCAAGTTCATCTTCATGGTGGAGTGTTTGAACTTGTTCAGAACAAACTTCAATGGCATCAATGGCACAGATAGAATGAACCTCAGCAGGAAATTTCATGGCTTCATAAATATTGAATTCAATGAGTTTCCCATCAAATTCCATGCTAAGTTTTCCATCGTGGACTTCATATTTTGTTCTGGCTGTGGCAAGAAAAGGTCTTCCTAGCAGCAACGACAAATGAGGTAGATGATGGTCATCTTCACTCATCTTCAGGACATAGAAATCTGCAGGAAAAACAAAATTTCCAATCTGCACTAAAACATCCTCGACTAAACCCTCAGGTTTAATGAAAGTTCTATCAGCAAATTGTATAGTCAGATCAGTTTTAGTCACAGGTTCAATTTTCAATTGTGAATAGATAGAATAAGGCATGATGTTAATTGGAGATCCAAATTCACACATGGCCTTTTCTATCTGATTCTTTATATTTTACAAGGAATAGAAAACGATCATATATCATGGCATTTATGGTGCAATTTTCTCTGATATGTAGCAGATACATTCTCATTCATGCAAGCATATTTTTCATAAAATTTACTCTTAGTCATGCATAATTCTTTGAGAAAGTTCGTGTACCTGGGTTTTCTGACAACTTTATCAAGCAATGGAATATTTACCTCTATATTCCGTAGTGAATTGAGTTGCATTGCAAACCTTTGAGGGAATGGTATTGGATCATACTTGTCTCGCATCTCTTCCATCCATTCTTCTTCTACTTGAATTTGAGCAGCGGTTGCTGGTGAAGTGCGCTGACCCTTCTTGTTTTTGGTCGAGAACTCCTCTCTCTTTGGAAATTGAATGTTGGGCACGACATCTGGTGGTGGTGCAGCAGAGAAAACGGGTGCTGGAGGTGATATCGGAGGTGGAAGTGGAACATCAGGTGACTCCGTCTTTAGCGCATTCCACTGTTGAGCTCCTTCGATTGAATTGATTGCATAACCTTGCTGGGTCAAATTCAAGGGTGATTTGACAGATTGAGGTATGCATTGAGGTTCTCTTTGCATACTCAAAAACTGTGTGAACATCTTGGTGACGGTCTCTTGTTGTTTCGCCAGAGAGGAAATCGCCAAAGCGATCCATTCTTTCTTCTATTTTGGTGAGAAATTCCCTCTCTAATGATTTGGTTGTTGAATGTTCATCCGTCATGCTGAACTGGTGGATGTTTTCTGTCATAGTGTTGAGTAGTTTCCTTGCTTCTTCAGGGGTTTTGAGTGTTAGGCTTCCTCCGCTAGCAGCATCAAAATAGGTTCGATCTTCATAGAGAAGGCCATCATAAAAGTTCTGAATCAGCAGTGCTTCACTCAGGTTGTGGTAAGGGCTACTTGCGCAGATCTCATTGTATCTTTCCCAGTATTGGTGCCACTTCTCTTCAGGTAGTTGTTGACAGGATGAGATTCTCTTCCTTACATCAGCTCTCTTGGCCTCTGGAAAGTATTTGTTCAAAAACACTGTCTCCATCTCCTTCCAAGAAGTTATGGATTTTGATGGCAGAGTTAGGAACCAACTTCTTGCTTTTCCTTCCAATAATAAAGGAAAAGTTCGAAGTCTTGCTTGTTCTTCAGGCATCCCAGTGGTTGCAGCGCACCATATAAAGAAATTTTTTAAGTGCTCATGAGGATTTTCATGAGTCTCTCCTTGAAAGGTTGGCAGCATGCGGATCACTCCAGAATTCAGCTTATATGACGTATCCATGGCGGGATAGTCAATGCAGAGTGGTGGTAATTCATAGTTGAAATTCAGCTTTCGTAACGAATGTTGTTGCTCCATTGGATTTTTCCTACAAAACAGAGATGATCAAGTGTAAAACGAATATAGAAAAGAAAAAGAAAATAATAAACAATCTCCCGGCAACGGCGCCAAAATTTATGATCGGTCGTCAGCAAATCATAAAAATAAAAATCCCAACAATAACTAACTAAAGATAGCTAGGGCAAGTAGGGGTCGATCTCACAGAGAGATAGGTTATTATTCTTTTTCTTAAAACAAACAAATAAAATAAAGAAGATTTTTAAAATAAAATTAAATCAAATCAAACTAACAATTTAAATTATCTAAGAAAACAATCAAGAAAATTAAAGAAAACAATTAATTAGAAAGCAGAAGATAAATTGAGAAAACAATTAAGAGAAACCTCCAACGTAGAATTAATATCCCTCTTGACAATAATAACACGGATCATTGATATCTAAAGATTATGAAAGCAATGGATAGCTTGCTTGGAATTTAATCCTAAATTACCTTAATTAGATAAAACTCTTGATCCAGTGTGAATTATCCCTTTTATTAGACAAACAATTACCTCTTGATCCAGTGTGATAATTACTCAAGAATAAAGCATTAAGATCTAGTAATTTACAAGCACAATGGGCAATTAAAAATTGGTCAAAGATTCTTAAATCCCTTGGAAGGAAGATCCTTCGCTTCCAATTGCTACCAAACAATTAAATCCGAAGATCCTTCAAGATTTAATTTAGCTAATGCTACTTAATTTATCAAGAAAGTGCTAGCTTCAATCTATCAAAACAAGCAACATAAAATTCATGCAGAGGTATTAAGAAATACCCTATTAATTTTCATATAAAAGCACAAAATCTCACCATGATATAAGTCAGAGATCAATTAAATTCTATATTGGAGAAAAGAAAAGGATTACTCACTCATGAATTGAGTGAGAATCCAAAGAAAAGAAGAAAAACTTATCTATGGATGGGAAGAAGAGGGGGGCGGCGGCTCCTAGGGCAAACTCCTCCAAATCTTCAACAATTCTTCAAAATAAAATGTCTAGATCTACATACATCAAAAACCTAGACCTATGGTGGCTATTTATAGTGGAAATAACCCTCAAGACTCCAATTCTAAGTAGGAAAAGAGTCTAGGACGGTTTTGGGTCTAACTTAGACTCTAAGTTAGATTAAAAGTCTTCCTAGAGTAGAATCCAAGTCAAAATAGGATCCTGAAATTTTGCTGAATTCGTGCAGGGACTTCGACGTCGTTTTTGGGCTTGAAGATGGCAGAACTGGGTCTTGAACTTCAAAGGAAAGTTGTAGATCTCGGAGTTAGCTTTCCAACGCCTACTCACGGGCCTAAAACGGAGGCCTGAGCAGAAAGTTATAATTTTTCTACCGAGACTGCGCTGAATCCTAATCCTGTTAGGACTAGAATCGGGAATCTACTGGAATTTGGATATTTTCTTGAATATAGGAGTCATTAATTAATATTTTAATTCCAATTAATGATTTACATGGGCTGAGTATTTTCCCATATTAAATATCCAAAATTCCTTAGCTTCCGGACTTCTTAATGGCTTGTCTTCAATCCTTCGCAATTAAAGCTCCATTCTTCAATTCTTGCTTCTTGAAAATAATTCTTCAATGATATTTAAGTCTTCAAATTATCTTCAATAAATCTTCAAACACGAACTTCGAATCTCCAAATCTATACTCAAAATTACTTTGCTCATATTTGTGTAAAAAGTCATCAAAATAGCTCCAAAAGTAGTGAAAATTATCAAATTATCAATTTCACATCTCATAAAGACTTAAAACACAAATATTAACAAAATAACATATATTTAAGCATAAATAGATTCAAAAACATAGTAAAATAGCCATAAAAATAGGGTTGTTTTTGGCTCGATTAAGAAGGAGGTGGCGCAAAAGGGGTTTGTAAGTCCTAAAATTGAAAGTAAGAGTTCTTCAAGTTCATCATCTAAATCTCACATTAAGTGTTTTAAGTGTCAAGGATTTGGTCACTATGCTATGGATTGTGTTAATAAGAAGGTGATGTACTTCAATGAGCTTGGTGAGCTTTTGAGTGAAGAGGAAGGTGATTTCATTTTTGATTCTAGTGGGAATAGTGATGATGAAAGGGACGATGATGAGGCTTCAATTGATGATGGTGATGAGTTAGTTCCACTTAAGAGTTTGGTTGCTAGGAGAACTTTAAGTGCATATGTGAAAGGGGATGTTCAAAATCAAAGGGAAAACTTGTTTCACACTAGATGCTATGTGAATGGGAAACCTAGTAGTGTGATCATTGATGGTGGGAGTTGTACAAACATAACTAGTGTTTATTTGGTGAAGGAGTTACCACTACCTACTTCTAAGCATCATAAACCCTATAGCTTAGGTTGGTTCAATGATAGAGAAGAAATTAGGGCTAACAAACAAGTTTTGGTTACTCTTTCTTTGGGTAGGTACAAAGAGGATGTCTTGTGCGATATCTTGCCAATGCAAGCTTGTCATGTGTTGCTTGGGAGAACACGGCAATATGACAACAAGGTGAAACATGATAATGAGACAAACAAGTATTCTTTTATGCATTGTAAGATTCCTATCACTTTAGTTCCTTTATCACCTCAAGAAGCTTTAAAAAATCAATTGAAATTGAGAGATGATTTTGCTAGATTAGAGGCTGAACTTACGGCTAAAGAAAAGAGTAAAACAGAACCTAAATTACATGATGATGATAACGCAAATGGGCTGTTTTGGGGGAAAAGAAAGTTAGTTCTAAGAAAGTTGTTAAAGAGTGTATGTTAGCTACTAAAAGTGAGATTAAGAGTGCTTTGCATGAGAATTCTGTTTTGATCTTACTTTTATTTTGAAATACACTTATGAACACTTATGAATGGTTAGTTATGCCTTTTGGATTGACTAATGCACCTAGTACTTTTATGAGGCTAATGAACCATGTTTTTGAGAGCTTTTATTGGTAATTTGTTGTTGTTTACTTTGATGATATACTTATGTATAGCAAAACCTTAGAGGATCATGTTGAGCATTTAAGATGTGTGTTAGATGTACTTAGGGTTGAGAAGTTGTATGATAACCTTATGAAGTGCACCTTTTGCACAAATAGGCTTATTTTCCTTGGTTTTGTTGTGAGTGCGCAAGGTATAGAGGTTGATGAAGAGAAGATCAAAGCCATCAAAGATTGGCCAACACCAACAAATATTGGTCAAGTGAGATCATTCCATGGCATGGCTGGATTTTATAGGAGGTTTGTTAAGGACTTTAGCACCTTGACAACACCTATAACAAGTGTGATGAAGAAGAATGCACCATTCAAATGGGGTCAAGAACAACAAGAAGCATTTGAGACCTTGAAGACTAAGCTTACTAATGCTCCTTTGCTTGTTTTACCTAACTTTAATTCTACTTTTGAGATTGAATGTGACGCATCAGGTGCAGGAATTGGAGCTGTTTTGATGCAAGGAGGAAAGCCCGTGGCATATTTTAGTAAGAAATTAAATGGGGCTGCATTGAACTATCCAACCTATGATAAGGAGTTGTATGCTCTTGTGAGGGCATTACAAACGTGGCAACACTATTTGTGGCCTAAAGAGTTCGTGATTCACACTGATCATGAGAGTTTGAAGTACTTGAAATGCCAACAAAAGTTGAACAAACGACATGCTAAGTGGATGGAGTTCATAGAGAGTTTTCCTTAAGTGGTGCGATATAAGAAAGGTAAGGAGAATGTTGTGGTTGATGCATTGTCAAGGAGGTATGTGTTACTTACCACACTTGAATCTAAATTTCTAGGATTTGAGTTTATTAAGGACTTGTATGCTTTGGATGCTTACTTTGGTGATATCTAGAAAGCTTGTGCTAAATTTGGTTTTGGGAAGTATTATATGCATAATGGATTTTTGTTTAAAGAATCTAGATTATGTATTCCTTCTTGTTCTTTGCGTGATGTGTTTATGAGGGAATCGCATGAAGGGGGTTTGATGGGTCATTTTGGTGTTGATAGAACATATGAGATCTTGCATGAACACTTCTTTTGGCCTAAGATGCAATATGATGTAGGAAAGCATGTTTCTATTTGTATTGTTTGTTTGCAAGCTAAATCTACATCTAAACCTCATGGATTGTATACACCTTTGCCTATTCCTCATGAACCATGGACACACATTAGCATGGATTTTGTGTTAGGTTTGCCTCGTTCTAGGAGAGTTAAAGATTCTGTTTTTATTGTGGTTGATAGGTTTTCTAAGATGGCACACTTCGTTGTGTGTTCTAAGACTGATGATGCCATTTATGTAGCTAACTTGTTTTTCAGGGAGATTGTTAGATTGCATGGAATGCCTGGAACCATTGTTTCTGATAGAGATGCTAAGTTCTTAAGTCACTTTTGGAGAACTTTATGGGCTAAGTTAGGTACTAAGTTGATGTTTTCAACAACTTGTCATCCTCAAACTGATGGACAAACTGAAGTTGTTAATAGGACTTTATCTACCTTGCTTAGAGCTTTGATAAAAAAGAACTTAAGAACTTGGGAGAAATGTTTGCCACATGTTGAATTTGCATATAATAGAAGCATACATAGTACTACTGGTCATTCACCTTTTGAAATTGTGTATGATTTTAATCCTTTAACTCCTTTGGATTTGATGAGTTTACCTTTGAATGTGCAAGTCGACATAGATGGTAAAAGGAAGGCTGAATATGTTAGAGAACTTCATGAGAAGGTTAGAGAAAACATTGAAAAGAAGACTCAACACTACATGAAGATGGCTAACAAGGGGCGCAAAAAAGTTATCTTTGAGCCTGGAGATTGGGTTTGGTGCATCTAAGGAAGGAGAGATTTCTTGAGAAGAGGAAATCCAAGCTTTTACCCTGCGGAGATGGTCCATTCCAAGTGTTGGAGAGGATCAACAACAATGCCTACAAGCTAGATCTTCCTAGTGAGCATGGTAATGTGAGTGTTACTTTTAATGTTGTTGATTTGTCTTTGTTTGATAATGATGCAGATTTGAGGACAAATCTTTTTCAAGGGGGAGGGGATGATGCGCCAAGGGCTTCTCATGGACTTGGAGATGACAATGGAGAGCATGGAAAGGATGAGCAAGGGCTGCAAGGAAGCATGGGGATGCATGAAGATCAAGGAGATATCGTTGAGCATGTTCCAAGCACCAAGAAAATGCCGTTTGATCCATTAATGATGCCTATTGGTCCAATGACAAGAGCAAGAGCTAAGAGGTTTAAGGATGCACTCATGGGTCTTGTTCGAAGTCATCTAGATGATATGAAAGTCATTGATGTGCAATTGAAGAGGTTTGGTGATGATTTGAGCAAGCATTCATCCATTGATTCCAAGATCATCACCTTACTTGCAATCGATATGAATTAGAGCGTGAATGTGTTATTTCGGCCATTGTGGGCTTTATTCTATCTTATATTAGCTTATTGTTATATTTAGATGACATTAGGATTGGGCCTTGTTTGATTAAGTCCAATCCTTGTTTAATTATGTCTTGTTATTTATTTTTCCTAGTTGGACTTGGATTAGGCTTTTCCTTGTCCTTATTTCATGTGTGCCGCCCATAGGGCTTTATTTTCTTATCTTGGTCGACCCCTTTGCCTATATAAGGGATTCGACCCCCTCTTGTAAACACAAGTTAAGTTTTTCAATCAAAGAGAGTTCTTTTGAGAATTTAGTTTCATTGTTCTAGTTTGAGCATACTCAAGATCTCTTCAATCTTGTAGAGTCCTAGCAAACAATTAGATAGTGATTATCTAGTTGTGTTTCTTGTGATCTTAGGTTGTGAATTGCAGGTCTAATTGATCATCTAGGGCCGACGAAAGAAGATTGGATCTTTGGGAAGATTATCAAATTCATCAAGTCTAGAAGTTGGAGTTTCAAGTTTGATCTTTGGAGGATTTTCAAGGGTAGATTTGAATCTATCACATCTAGATTCGTATCAATAACTAAACTCGCTTATGCCCTAGATTTATTTATGTTGCATCAGTCTAAGTACTCTTGTCCCGTCAACACCGTACTTGACTCCTAGGTACCATGACATATTTCATTTCAAGTCAATGCCAAAACTCTTGGCAACTTGGCTGGTCAGCACACGAAGTTCTCATAGAGATGCATATATACAATCAGTCTTCCTTCTCGTAACTATACCATTTCATAGTAGATTGGTTGCTTTCCTAAACATGTACACATAAGTCAAATCACGTATGACCAGTGCTTTCAAGCTAAAGTAGCATACACCAAACTATCACTTCCTGATATAATCAGAAGTCACATAGGGTATAATATTTATTTAAGGAGCCCACACAACGAGTAGTTCGGGTTAATCTCTCGTATTCCCTGTTGGTCGTTCTTGCACACGTGGTATAAAACACATGTTACGATGAAGCTTCTCCACATAACAAATTATTGGAGCATATATCATGCTATGTAACAAACACTGTACAGATTTTAGTTCAAATACCACTTTTCATAGTGCAATCAATGCAACTTCTTGGTATTTAACTTGAGTCCCTTAGTATTCTCCCCTTTATACTTTGGCGCCTTTAAACTAAGGTCTCACATCTGGCCATTCAACAAACAGATTTCATGAAATAGTGGGTATTCATGTCGATCCATGTACATTGTACATATAATTGACCTTATCTTGATAAAATATCAAGGCGAATTTATTGTTCAAGTTGCATTTTATTATCCTTGCAACCTTAAACAATTTCATCTCATTCACTGAGGTGATTGCTCATGTGAGTGAGCCAATCTTTACCTGTCTCGACATACCTTTATAAAAGGGTATATATGTGCTATGTGTAATTAATAGGTAATTCACTATTTGTCAAAATAAGTTGGAATGATCAAAGAAGATATCACAACCATTAAAACTTCAAAGTGCAATCCATTACAAAAGAAAACACACATTACAACTTGAGCATTTCAATTCTTTTGAGAAAAGTGAAGAACTTCTCATGTGACACTGCTTGGTTAGAGGATCAACAACCATCCTCGTAGTGTCTATATAATGCATATTAACTTGCCTCTGTGCTACGACATCTCGTATAAAATTGTACTTGACATCTTTAAGCTTAATTCTACCGTAATACTTTGGATTCTTAGTGTAGGCTAGAGTTGCCTCACTATCACAATAAATAGTCACGAGATCTTAAACATTTGTTTGACGCTAGACCTGGCAATTCGTGTATTCGTGTCGTATAAACGTGTAATATTTAGGAGTATATAGCCAAACAAGAACATGACACGAATAATTAATCGTGTCATGATTTCAAAGACATATATGAGAATTGTTTATTAGTCGTGTACACGACACGACATCACTAACACGATTTTACAAGCGGGTAGCTTAAACACGACACTACACGATATAAATGTTTAGACATGATTACATGGTTAATTTAAACATGTCAAACATAGTAGTTAAAAATTACTAAAATATCTCTGAAGAATTTATAAAATGACATCATAGCTATTATTTCTTTAATTATTTTTAGAAGGTCAAAATGATATTTTAATATAATCACATAAACGTATCTTAAACGTGTTATTCTGTAACAGTTAAACATGTTAACACGAATAATTAAACGTGTTAGTCGTGTTTTAATCATGTTAGCCATGTTTGACACGATTAAGACACGAAACACGATTTTCTTAATCGTGCTGACACGATTAAAACACGAAACACGTTAAGGGAAAACACAAACACGGTTAACTTCGTGTCATGCAAACGTGTCGTCTAAAAAATAGACAGGTCTACCTGACATCCCTCCAATCTGTCGTTACAAAAGAAGGAGTGTCAGGAAATAAAATTTATAATCCTCACGAACTCAAGTGCTACTCAAATGGGTAGAACAGGGCAAGCAATGGTCGTATCCCAAGAGAAGGTTGTTAACACAAAGAACCAATCTACAAACTAAGCAAACTTATTGGTAACACCAATCAATTGAAAGCAAGTATATCACTAAGAAAGCAATAAGAATAATTCGGCTAGGAAAAAATCTATATAAACTAGTATACTTCTTCTCTCATCCCAATATGTAAGAGATCTATCATGTATAATGGGTTCTTAAGACAAAATATATCAAGTAAATAAGCATGCATACACCTTGGCAGGATATCAAATTATAACTCTTCGCAAACGGCAAATCACAACTTGTCACTGGGAAGATCTTTGCGGTAGCTAATAGCTATGCACCAACTCCTAGTTCTTTACCTATGTAAGGTGGGTTTCACCTAGTTATAGACATTGCATCTCTCTTCCGAATCTGTTATGGCTATTAGTAAAAATCACCATATAGTAGAAAAGGCACAAAGAACATCGAACATAAACCAAGCTATTAACTAAATCATATCATCCAAAATCTATGTAAAGTCATAATCCATAGAATGATAAATATGAGACAACAATGAACCATATAACTCCGTCGTATGCTATATAATCAAGAGAAATGAGATTCTCAGATAATAATACGCAGCAGAAAGTTTATAATACAATCATTTTCACCACTTGAATCAGATCTAATCAACTATACTCATCAGAAAGCATGTTGTATAATCAATAGATAGAAATCAACATTAGTTTGATAAACATCTATATCAATGGCGCGCAACATCAACATAAACATAAATCAAACATAAGATTAAGCACAGAGAATCATACTTGAATGTATCATGCATAAACTTAAGAACAAAGGTCTCGCCATTACATCATGAATAGAAGTCTACATGAGAGAGATTAGAAGTGCAAAAGAACTACTCACTCATGAGATTGAGTGAAAGCACCATTGTTTCTAAGGGATGGACGACTAGAGAATAAACTAACATACAATATGCTTTCAAAATTATGGCTTAGGTTGCACGGCTAGGGTTGTGAGAATACAAGAGTATTTATAGGAAAACTAGAGCTAGGGTTTACTAAGAAGTGCAAATGACTTGAAACTCCTTGAGGGTGGCCGGCCTTGGTCATCAAGCATCAGATATAAGTTCCAATGTAAGCACATATGGTTTCCTACATTCTTCTTAAGTCGACTTGGACTTCATATGATCATATGGGTAACCATGTGTAGAATATGGTTAACCACATACTCTTCCTTGGGCTGCTTTAGCCTTCATCTTCTCAAGTTGTCTTCTTTGATCTCCATTGATAATTAATCAAGCTTCCATTGATTAACTTCATGATCTTCATCAACACATGGTTCACCACATCCAATGGACATAGGTTGAAAATCACCATCTTGAGGTCTCCTTTTGGCCTTCAACAAATTGTACTCAAAATAGCTCCATTTAGCTCCATTTTAGACCATATTGTAACTTTCTCTCTAAATAGGCATACAAGTGTAAAACGTGTTTTTAGAGAGTAAAATGACATATAAAACATATCAAATACATGCATAATAGATACAAAATACATGTAACATTTTGGTCTCATCATCTCCTAGGTCATATTGCTTCTTGTACAGCTGACGTGCTAGCTATAAATTCAGCTTCCATTATGGAAAGTGATACACAAGTTTGTTTCTTACTACTCCAAGAAATAACTCCTCCACTAAGTAAGAACAAGTATGCTTGAGCGGATTTGCGCTCATCCAAGTACATCCTCGTGACTTGCATCAGTATAATCAATTAATCGCAAATCTCCTCCTCCTTGATAACATAATCAGTAATCCACGGTTCCTCGCAAGTACTTAAAAAGTCTTTTGATAGCTTCCTAGTGTTTCTCACCTTGGTTGGACTGGAATCTACTCAATAGTCATACAACAGAACATATATCTAGCCTCGTGCACATTATTGCATATAATAGACTACCAATCACGCTGGAATATGGAACTTTTTCCATTCTCTTTTTCTCAACCACAGGAGTTTTCACAGTATTGCAGTTGTGCATGTGAAACTTCTTAAGCATCTTCAAGATATAAGGTGCTTGAGATAACGCAAGCAACTTCTTTGAGTGATCCCTGATTATTTTCACACTAAGATCATATGATGCTTCACCCATATCCTTCATCTCAAAAGATGAGGATAACCATTTCTTAGTGGTAAGCAAAAACTTCTTGTTATTGCTGGCTAACAAGATATCACACACATAGAGAGATAAAATTACAAAATTACTCTCTTTCCTTTTGACATGCACACAATGATCTTCATCTACAGTAGTGAATTCAAGAGACACTAATGCTTGATAAAATTTCAAATACCATTTCTTAGATGATTGTTTCAAACCATATATGGAACGTTTTAGCTTGCAAACTTTGCGCACTTCACCTTGTGTTATGAAACCCAAGGGTTGCTCCATATAGATTTCCTCATCTAGATCTCTTTGTCTTTACATCCATTTGATGTAAATCAAGGTCTAAATGTGCGACAATAGCTAGTATAATGCGTATAGAACCAAATCTCACCACAGGAGAGAAAGTTTCTTCATAGTCTATACCTTATTGTTGAGTATAGCCTTTCGTCGCTAGGCGAGCCTTATACCTATCAATGGACCCATCTGCCTTTAGTTTGATTTTAAGAACGCATATGTTCCCAATGGCCTTTTGATCAGGCGGCAGATCAACTAAGTCCTAGACTAAATTTGTTTTCATAGACTCCATTTCATCTTCCATTGCTTTCATCCATTCATCTCGATCAGGAGCAACGAGAGCTTGTTGCACGGTTGGCTCATCATTAAGTTGAGCAACAAGAAAAGCTTCTCCTTCTATGTTGAAACGACGTTTCATAGTTTTGATTTTTGTGCTTTTACATGGTTCACTAAGTTCATCACTAAGCCTACTAATACTCCAACTCAAATCAAGCAAAGAAAGTAACTCATTCTCTACTTCGATTGATTTGCTGGGTGCGGCAAGATCAGGTTCTTCTATCTCATCGAGATAAAAGTCCTTATCAATGTCTCCTTTTGTCGGAAAATCGTTTTCCAAAAATGTTGCATCTCGTGCAATCCCATCTGTAGACACCCGTTTTTGGGCATGGACCCCTCAACTTATGTTAAATTGTCTCCGTTGCTGCACCTATGAGGCATTCAGCTCAATTCCTATCCCGCGTAGTATCATATCCCATCATTACTATTAGCCATTTCTTCCTTCTTTTAATTATATCTCTTTTTCCTTTAAATATGATATCTCATTTTATATTTATGTAGGATACACTTTTCCAATTTTCTTTTGGAGCAAATGGGCCAATCTTTTCTTAGGTTGTTTTGATTATTTTCCTTTCGGGCCTTGCTTCTTGGGCCAATTTTGCTTCAATTGGACCCAATTGACCCCTTTACATTGTTAGGATACACTTTTCCAAATTTCTTTTGGAGCAAATGGGCCAATCTTTTCTTTAGGTTGTTTTGATTATTTTCCTTTCGGGCCTTGCTTCTTGGGCCAATTTTGCTTCAATTGGACCCAATTGACCCCTTTACATTGTTAGTTACCTTGTTGGGATTTGGAATTGAACCGGAAAATAAATGCCTAATTAGTTTCCTTCAATTTGTAAGATTCAGGAAAATACAAAAAGTTAATACAACAATTATGTACAGAAAGCCCAAACAAAAATATAGTTTAGTTTTACTTTTCTTTACACTTTACAATTTTACAAAAAAAACTATGAAAAGACAAAAAAAGGGGGTTTTGACCCAATCCATCCTCCATCTCTTCCCTAATCCATCCTTAATTGCCATTTTAAGCTTCAACATAACCTGCAACAATCCAGCGAGGCATATTTAGTGTGGCTTTAGAGCAGGCACATTTCATAAGGCAGCATGCGTTTGCAATGGGTTCCATTAGTCTGACCCAGCTACACACACATCATCCACATTATTAACAAGTAGTGTTTTCATTCACAAATAGTGTATGACATAAATGAGCAAAAAAAATCTAAAACAACCTCCATTTCTCATCTTCACATAGCGTGAATCCAATCATCAAATAAGGCAATAGTCATCCAAAGCATTCAAAGTTAAATTTCTGTTTGGGCACTAATACACATCTGCCATCATTTACTAGCATCCATTTCATTAGACCTCTAAATGATTAGTATTCTAAGCTTGAGAACAACATCAAATCCCACTTAGAGTAACATTGCATTTAGCCTCACTCATTTGCATTCTTAGTTCTATTATCTGGCATAAAGTTTTTACTAATCTATACATACACAGCACATCATTTAGAGATTAGAGTTACATCACAAGCATTCTAGTTGCATTTCACATTTAAAACAAAAAACAGGGCAAGAAACATTTCACATATAGGTAGTGTCATCATCATCAATTGCAAGCAGTTACAGGCATTGTGTTCAACAAGTAATCCAAAGAAGCTTAATTCAGTAAAACACAAGAATAAGTAGCAATCAAACTCAGCCATGCATCCACCAATCAATTCACATTCAAAATGACAGTAAGACATGGCAATAAGATGGACATACATGGTTAATTCCCATAGCAACCAATACACTGCAAGAAGAAAATTTCAAAGATAATGGACAGAAGACACTACCTCATGAGCTGTCAACTTATGATTGGCCTTGAGAAGTTGGAATGGCACCTCAGTTAGCCACGTCAGCAGCCCCCTGCATACAAGAAAAATTCACGTGAATTGCTACAATAACAGACAACAAAAGCAAGAGAGATTGAAGACAGTAGAGACAAAACAAGCATACACCATTTCATTTTGTGCAAGCACATTATGCTCTGTCACTGTCACATCAACAACCATAGCAACAAAACAAAACAAGACAGCAGGTAGTTTCTCAGATACAAAAAAAAAAAAAAACAAACAAAAAGAGAGTTAGAAAATTAATAAAATCAGAAAATTTGAGAGCCATTAGATACAAAAAGAGACTGGAGCTAACGATGAGGATTCCTTGAGCATTCACAATATATACACATGAACAGGGGATCAAAAGGAGGAGGAATAGGGCAGTATTCATTAGGAAGAGAGGGGAGAAAGTTATGGTGAAAAAAAAAAAGAAGATAACGGAGAGGTTTCTAGCAGTAAGTTTTTTTACTTCTAAGAGAAAATACCAATTTTTTTTTTTGAATCCTTTAGTTTCAGTTGGTTCGAGAGTCCAATTTCTTTTCTTACAGCAACAAAAAATATTGAAAACAAAGAGTCTAAGGTTGTTCGAAT
This sequence comes from Corchorus olitorius, assembly GCA_001974825.2. Lineage (NCBI taxonomy): Eukaryota > Viridiplantae > Streptophyta > Magnoliopsida > Malvales > Malvaceae > Corchorus > Corchorus olitorius. The sequence continues at coordinate 18,641 of AWUE01015762.1, read as the reverse complement.
TAGTTGTTTACCTCTTTTGGATCCATACCAAGTTGAGAGCAGTAAACTGAAACAGAAACCTTAACTCCATTGCCGCCATGTCTTCTTTCTTTTTCTTCATGTTCGTTTTTTAGGGTTCATCGAATTTGGGGATGGAGTTTTGAGTCTTGCTTTGGTAAAATTGTTTGAGGGGCTTCGTTGGGTTTGCTTCGAGTAGCATGATACCAGAGTCTGGAAGGGTCTAGGTGGTGGTTTTCACCGGAATCGGTGGGGTTAGGTTTCGGGTTTAGGGGTTTTAGTTTGCTGATGTAAGTTTTTCGAGATTTGTGGGAGAAAATAGAAGCAACCATGAGAAGGAAGGTAGTTTCTCGTTGATTCGGTCGGTGCCTTTTTAGAGAGAGTAAGCAGCGGTTAGTGAGAGAGAGAGAGAGAGAGAGAGAGAGAGAGAGAGAGAAGAAACGAGTTGTGAGGGAGGAAGGCAAAAGGGGTCGGTTTCGTTGAAGTCTAGGCCTTTTACGGTGTCACCGACGGTGGAATGAAGGGTTGCAGCGCCAGTGGTTAGAGAGAGAGGACGAGGAAGTCAAAAGCTAGAGGGAGAAGGGAAATCGCGGAACTGAAAGAGGGAAGAAGAAGGAAGGGAGAATTAGGGTACGACACATCCAAAAACGGTGCCGTTTAGTTTCAGCATTGGCTGGGTCTTTCAATTCAGGAAGTAAGTTTCTCATCCCTTCAATTTTGTCCTAAATATGTTTCAATTCATTCCTGTCAGATGTGTTATAGGGTAATTGAGTCCTCGCAGATAATTTTTAATGCGATTTAACCACTGCAAGTTGTATTGTGATTCAATTCAAGGCTTTAATTCATAATTAATTAAGGAATTTAAGTTAGTTTCATAAATTTGATAAAATGCACATATATATTGTAGTAAATTAAGCTCAAATTTAAAGAGAGTCACAATATCCCTTGCATCCACGTTTATTTCCATATAAACTGTTGCTAAATATTATTGTCATGCGAGTTAATTAAAAAGACCCGACGATGGGATGTATGATTGGGATTTGGACACCCATTGTCGGTCTCAATTCATCGTTCCTAGGCTTGGAACATCTGGACGGGGGTTTTACCAGTATGAGTGGAAGTCACCCGGACAGTGTTCCTCGTATAATTACTCGGTAAAACTTGCATTAATCGGAATTCATGCATCACGTGCATTCATGCATGTACAGACTGGAATTAATACAAATTATTAAAATTCAAGATTAAAATGAAACACTTTGTTTCCAAAAACCAAAAAAATTTGTGTTTGTTATTGTTCTCTTCAAGTTTTTTTTTTTAAATAAAGTCAAGAGTCAACTTTACTTTTGCAAAGAAATGAAAGAAGTTTTTTAGAAATCAAGGTTTAAGTTTTATTTAAGAAAGGAAATTTTTCATAAGAAAAAAGATAAAGGAAAGGAAAAGAAAATATATTAAAAAATAACTAAAGAAGGATTTTTATAAATAAAAGAATTCAAAAAAAGAAAAATTCAAAATTAAGAAGAGTTTTCAAATTTAAATAAAATCATAAAAAGATTAAAAATCCAAAAATATCAAAATAAATGCTTTTTGCAAAGGAATTTCAATAAATCAAAATCAGCCAGTTTTATTTTCAAAGGGAAGGTTTCCACCTTATTTTCAGTTTTTAAAGGGATGGTTCCATTTTCGGTTTCTTTCCATAATAGAGTCATTTTGAACCCGAATTTCCTCAAAATTCTTTCATGAGGAACCCATAAGAGAACAAACAGCAAAATGGGGATAAGAGATTGATTGAAGGGTCCGATTACCTCTTTTACTACCCAATAATTTTTCTAAAAAAACTCAAAACTCATTTGTGCTTGTGTAAATTTGTTTTCAAAATCAAACAAAGGATTCACTTTCTTTAAATTATTAAAAATTAGGAATAATTGCAACCAATGATAGAAACTCACGAGTTAATTCTAGGATAGTCAGTGCTGTCATTTGACAGGCGTTGTGGGGGTGCCGATCCTTCCCCACACGTATCCGATTCCCGAACCTTTAAGACTCTGGTTAGAAGACCGTTTATTAGGTTTAGTATTACCTTCGCCAAGCTTAGGTTAATATTAGACTTAATAATCCGATAGGTGGCTAATCACACCTAGGTTTAAAAAAGATTAGTGGCGACTCCCAATTTTTAGTTGTTTCGACAGAGTCCCCGGACTCGAACGTTTCGACAGCTTGGCGACTCCACTAGGGATGTCCTAGAGAGTCAAACTGGATACTAGTTTGGGATTAACTAGGGTTTTTGTATTTGGTTGTTGTTTCTTGTTTATTCACGTTATTTCATGTTTATTTTTGTTTACATGCTTTGTTTATATTTCGTATATTCTGTCTAATCTTTGCTCTGCTCTGTTTTTCCTTGGGGGTAGTTTAGTAATTTGGGGTGGACTGGTCAGTAAAGGTTTGTAAGTTCCTTCACACACTCACTAATAACTTGCATTTGCATTGCATGAGCTTATACCAGAGCTCTAACCATTTTAAGAGGAGGCAAAGTAGCTAGCCCTCGTGTGACGATAGTCACCGTGCAGGTTTTTAGTGAAACACCTCCACTCAGACTGGACCCTTTCCAATGAGCCTATAATGGGCGAGGATTGGAGGCCTTACTAGCCTAGAGTGGGCGACAGTAAGGACAGTTTGGGAACCTTTAGATCAAATGTGAATCCTCACCCTGCATATAGATTCCCGAGAGATATCCAGCTTAGTTAGAGCCGAACCCGTGAGGATAAAACCGAGTACACAAAAGGAACATTTTTACCTTCGCTATCACGTTTTTGTAAAATTGAATCGTAGAGTGAGCAATTGCATTGCTCGCAATAGGTTAACCAACCTGCCCCAAGGCAACATATTTGCCAAGTTTTCATTGGAAAATATTTTTAAGAAAGCAAGTGGAGCATTTTCTTTTAAGGTTTTTCTTAGTTGTTTGTTATTTTATATCCTAAATTGCTACTGACACTTTGTTTTCTTATTTTCCTTTATTTCAAAGGAGCATCATGCATTCGTAGGACTTGGTAGATTACAATCGGGGTAAAAGATGCTTGATTAAGTTGCAAGAGCCCATGACAACCATCCCACATCCAAAAGAAAGCCACTCACAAGGATTCAACAAGACAAAACCCACCAACCAAGAAATTCAGTCCAAGTTGCTATCGAATAAAAAACCTTTGTTGTACCTACAATAGAAACCTTGTACTGAATGTTATGTAATATATTGAACCTTATTTTAAGAGCCTTACTCAAGTATCTTCTGTTCCAATTGTCCTATGAAAAATATTTAGATACTATACCCACATAACTTTTTTGTTTTGCAGGACTGCATCATAAAGATCATGACATTATTGTGCATTCTCATGCATTCATATCTTGCAATGTTTTCACATCACATGGTTAGCAATGCATATCCATGCATTTGCTCATCAACATAGCCTGTCATTTCGTACACTTTCTTCAAGCATCCATGCCATTCCATCATGAATTCATACGAACCTTCTTGTTAGTTATGAGACATCATGTCATGCATCCCTCTGCATTATCACCATCATTTGTAAATTGATACACTTTTTGTACATAGTTTGTCTACCTAGATCATTTGTAAATGTTGCTTATTCAAGGCTTGTCCTGTAATTGGATTATTAGGGATTCTTAGATATTATTCAAGCATGGGAGATTGGTTGGAATCTCGAATCTAACATTTGGAGCATAATCAAAGGCTTATGGAAATGAGGATAAGCGATCTAGAAGGCAGGCAAGCAAGAATGGCGTATGACATGGATGAGCTGAAAAGGCAAGTTGTTAGGATGGTGATGAACATTAGCGATAAGGAAAGGGTCAATGAACCTCTTTTGAATACGTCAGTGCAACAAACTCATCCTGAACCAGGTTGTGGCTCAAACCAGTTTCCAGATTTGGACAAAATTGCGAAAGGGATGGATGAATTTGCCAAGCAAATTGAGCAACTCAAGGGTTACGTGTCAAAGGTGGAATCTTTTGGAGCAATGCAACCACAAAGTAATGCCCACCAACCAAATTTGTCTTTCCACCCCGCACCACCTTATATAATCCGAATACCAAATCTTGGGGAAACCTTCCAAACCATCACCAGTACCCGCCTCATCCACAGCAGAACTTTCGATTATCTGCCCAGGTGCCGAAACCTCCGCCAATCACTCAATCTACAAGCTCAAGGAAAAGGTTGAAAAAGCCACTAAGCCCAATTCCAATCACTTTCACAGACTTGCTTCCCCAATTAGTGCAAAGAGGCCTACTTGAACTAACTATCCCCTGTGTGCCTTGAAGCCACCCTACCTGATGCGCCAAGGACTTATCATGGACTTGAAGATGACAATGGAGAGCAAGGAAAGGATGTGCATGGGTTGCAAGGAAGCATGGAGAAGCATGAAGATCAAGGAGATATCACACAACATGTTTCTAGCACCAAGGAGATGCCAAAAATGCCATTTGATCCATTGAAGATGCCATTAGGTCCAATGACAAGAGTAGGAGCCAAAAGATTCAAGGATGCATTATTGGGCCTTGTTAGAACTCATCATCAACATACACGTCTAGAAGTGGAAGAAATTCAAGTTGATTCTTGTCTGGTCTCAAGGATAGATTTGAATCTAATACAACTAGATTCGTATCACTACCCTGACTGGTATAAAAGTGATGCCCACTGCGAATATCATTCTGGAGCTGTAGGTCATTCCACTGAAGACTGCACAAGACTGAAGAATGACGTGCAAAGATTGATTGATGGGGGGAAATTAGCTTTTGAGCCAACGGGTACCCCAAGTTTCGGTACCAAGAACGGGTAGAAGTGGAGAGTTTGGCGTCGTTGATCTGATTCGAATCCCGATGTCTATGCCTAAGGACTTCTAGGGAGATTGTTTGGGCTTTCTTTAGTTACTTTTTAGTCACTCTTGTACAAATTTAAGACTATGTTTGAAGTAGGATGTAATGGGATAATGTAGTTTTGTTGGAAATAAATGAGAAGTTTTTCACTTGCTTATTTTATATTACAAACATGTTAAGTAGCTTATCATCCATGCTCCATTGGCATCATTTCACCACATATACATGTCATCATTAAGCATCCCATGCATAGACTCTATCAAACCCAATGAAAGAGAGATCAATGTTAATGCTCTATGGAGGAAAGGCTTCTTCCTAGTTAGGCCATGCCTAGGGAGACGATTGATGGGGTCTCTAGTTGATAAAGATCTAAATGTCATTTCTATGCTGCTTGGCAGGACGTAAAATGACAAATCCTCAGGATATCCCATCTTCAACAAGAATCATGGATGCAATTGATCAAGTTGACAAAATAGAGTAAAATCCAGGACAGATGGAGTAAGGTTCAGATGCAACGCAGAGAAAGTTGAGCTTGACACCAAGTAAGGGACAGATCAGTGTGAAATTAAGACAAAGGGGCAAGGAACATTTGGAGGAGAACACTATGGTTAAAAATTCTCATCCTGTTGACGTGTATGAACTGTTGGATAAGAGGCTGAAAAATATTGAGGGTGCCAACATATATGGATCTGTGCACCCGAAAGATCTTTGCTTGGTTTCAGATCTGATCATCCCGCCAGGATTCAAAATACCCAAATTTGACAAATATGATGGAGTCGGTTGCCCCAAGACACACTTGACCATGTATTGTTGTAGGATGACCCCGTACATCCATGATGAGAAGTTGATGATCTTTTGCTTCCAGGATTGTTTGACAGGGAGCACTGCCAGGTGGTATGCTCAATTTGATTCCAGTTGTATTGGTATGTGGGAGGATTTGGCAAAGGCATTGCTTGCTCACTACAGATATGTGATGGAAACCACACCCAATCGTACAACACTCACAAAAATTAAGATGAGATCAAATGAAAGCTTCAGAGATTATGCACTGAGATGGAGAGATGTGGCAATGCAAGTTAAACCTTCTTTACCTAAAAAGGACATGGTAGACCTTTTGGTTCCAATACTTCCACATCCATATTTCGAAATGATGTTTAGCAACTGGCCAAGTGATTTTACTAAACTCATTCGCATTGGAGAGACGATTGAGGATGCCATTCAAAGCGGGAAGATCGTGGTTACACTGGAAAATGACAAAGGACAGAGAAAGAGGAAAGGAAGCGAAATGGGTGAGCATAGCTATATTGGGTGTCTGGATCGAAATGCGAAGCATGACAAGTTCATACCTCGAAAGAAGGCTCGAGCTGCGAACCAATCCGAGATTGATCGATTGTCGATCCCAATTGCTGATCTCCTACCACTGCTAGTCCTGAAGCAACTTATCTCCCCAATAGCCATGAAAACAGTTCCTACCCCATCAGCCAGAAGCTACAACTCGGACAGTAAATGTGATTAGCATATGGGTGTTGTTGGGCATTCAACAGAAAGTTGCAGGCAGCTAAAGGAGAAAGTTAGGGACTTGATCAAGAGTGGTACACTGACTCTTGAACTTCTCAAGCAATGGAAGGCCACCTAGCTTCAAATCAATCAAACGAAGAGATGAAAGCTTGTAAAAAGGGAGAAATTTTCGAAACTTTGAAAATCCCATTACATGAGCATGGCATGTGCATAGCATTTTGAAACTCAATGATGTTTTAATATTTCTGCTAGTTTAAATTATTCTCTCTTGTTTCGGTAATCTTTGTAAACAAAAGAAAAAAAACTTTCTTTTTGGAATATATGTTGCACAAGTTTTCAGATTTGGTGTTCACCATTTGGCAAGACCCTTGATAAATTCTGAAAGGCATTTGGAAGGGCGATGATCTTTATCCAGGCAACGCGCAAAAGAATAACGAATTTTTGTAAAAAAAAAAAGGTTTTCAACGTGGGATTTTCGTTCGAAATTGGATTTTAATGTGATAACTTGGATTTTGTCAACACTATGCCCCAAACATAAGCACAAACACCTTTGAAACAAAAAATAAGTCCCTCAGCCAAATCTTCACTTTTTTCTTATCTTTCGAAACACAACAAAAATCAACTTGGCCTACCTTATACATTGGGACAATCTCAAAAGGCCGAAACCATCACATTTCTATGTCACGGGGTAAACTTTTCATATCATTTTTTGTGTCCTAGAACATAATCATTTTGGCTGTTAGACAGTAATGCCTCTCCTACCCTTGCGATAAGTAGAACCAATCTTCACTCCAAATCATTGGAATACAAGATTGCTCGAATCTATTTTACAAAGAGGTCATCCGAGTAAAAAAGGGGCAAGAACATCAATCCAGGAATTCCCATCGAAAAAGAGAAAAATGGAAAAAGAGAAGAAGAAAAAGGAACTTGGAATATCTAGAGGCGTCCAACAAAGTGGTTTTCAAAAAGAGTCATGGTTTTCAAAAGATTTTGATAAAATGCTTTTTCAAAAAAATGGTTTTCAAAACTCATTTTCACGAGGAACCTCTTCAATGAAAATGTTTAATCTTGAAGTGATAAATGACTTTCTTTCATATTCCCTTCACTTGCAGTAAAATATCCATAGTTGTGCCTTTCGAGCCTAATTAATTTCTCTTCAAAAGAACCCTAATCAAGGATCACTCTCCACATTGGGGGGCAAAAGTGAAGAAGGATTAGCCTCAAAGGCAGGGTTTGCACTCAAATTTTGAAATGGGGCAATCCAACAATAATGAGTTAAGTTCACAAAGAGGCATTAAGGTCACTCCATCAAAGAAATTCAAATCAAAAGTCAACAAAGGAGTGGAGAATGAAAAAAAGAAAAAAGGGAAAAAGATGAAAATAAAAAAAATATTTAAAAAAAAGAAAAAGAAAAAGAAGAGAAATTTGAAAAGGAAAGTGAAAGGGAAAGGCAAAAAATGAAAAAATAGAAAGGGATGGAGTGAATGACAAGTCTGACCAGATTCTTCACGGGACAGAAAATTGATCCTTGATTCAAACACCGTCAAACACATTTTGAGCCTTTTTATCCTTCCTTTGGCAACCCTGAACCATAGCCTACGTTACATGCCTAATAAAAGTCCATCTTTGATCAAGTGAGGATATTCGAGAAGAGATTTTTCCTCAACAAAAAAAAAAAACACGATCTTTTTTCGAAAAATGTTTTGGTCAAAACTTTCTAAAAAGAGTTTTCGGGTTAATTCAGAGTTTTTCAAGAGCAAAAAAAAAGGAATAAAGTTCTAGGGTGAAAACCCAAAAGGGCGGTCTAGAGTAATAATGAGAATCCACAAGGCCTCCTGAAGTTCACAACTGAAAGCATTCAAAGAAAATGAGACCTCTATAAGATAAATGAGCCGGTTAACTCATGGGTAGTCGAAAGGAGGAAATCACCTAACGCTTCATCTTAACCAAAAGGAGCCAATTCATTGAATTCGCATCCCGGATAATATTTTCTTCGCACTTGTCAAACCATATGCCCCAAATAATCAGTGTTGACTCAAACCGTTTTGAATGAATTTTGATATGATTATGTTTTGAAAATGACTTAAAAAAGGAAGAAGAGAAAAGGAAAATTTTGCTAAAAGATTGCAATCCATCTGTGAGCCAAGGATGAAGCACATTGGTTACTCCCGAAAGGTCAAAGGTCCTTGATTAAGGGGCATTCTAAAAGGTGTTCACCAATTCTGTTTTGAAAAATTTTCTAATTTCCATAAGGTTTGCATGTAGAAAATTAGTGATCTTGAAAGATTGGAATAATACTTATTTCTTGCATGACATTCTCGTAGGACAAATGAGGTAATGCTTATTATGATCATCGAGAAATGATGGTTTCTTGTAAGGTGGTTTTTAATTATGACAGGTTTCAAAAAGGATCAGTCATGCGACTAACGAGTCAAAGCTTTCGATTGAAGTGGATCATCTCCAAGTCATGTCCAAAGCTTAGCAATGGATAACAGGGCATCTGATTAAAAAAGGGATGTTAATTAAACATCACTTTTCAAAGTAATTCATCACACATTCCCGGCATTCATGGGCATTCATGCATACGTGCACACATCGGGGCAATGCATCAATATGCATTCATGACAGATATTCGCAAGGAAAGAAGATAACAAGATCTTGGAAAAGCGAAGACAAAATCCATTTTTGTGAGTTTTTCAACAAAGTTGTGTTTAAGTTTTAAAAACCTTGCTCAAGGTTGAGTTTGCATTTGTAAGACCTTCGAGCACAATTTCAGAAACCTCCGGGTATTAATTCTGATAAATCCTCCGGGTATCATCTCATATCATCAAGTTCTTAATCAAAGTTGCGTTTAAGTTTCAAAATCAAAACCTTGCTCAAGGTTGAGTTTGCATTTGTAAGACCTTCGGGCATAATTTCAGAAACCTCCGGCTATTAATTCTGATAAATCCTCCGGGTATCATCTCATTTCATCAAGTTTTTAATTAAATTTGCTTTAAATTTCAATAAACCTTGCTCAAGGTCTTTACTCAGAGTTTACATTTGTCAGACCTCTGGGCACAATTTCAGAAACCTCCGGGTATTAATTCTAACAAGTCCTCCGGGCATTCCATATTTTCTTTAGGGACTATTTTGCTTTATCAGTATGTGTTTTAATCCTGCTCATGATCATTTTTTTTACCAGTTAATGTTAATCCTACTCAGGATCATTGCTTTGTCAAATTAATTTCAGAATCCTGCTCAGGATCATTTCTTTACCAGTGAATCACAATCTTACTCAAGATCATTGTTTTATCAAGTTAATTTCACAATCCTATTATGGATCATTGCTTTATCAAATTAATTTCAGAATCCTACTCAGGATCATTGTCTTATCAGTTAATTTCGAAATCCTATCCAGGATCATTGCCTTATCTATTAATTTCGAAATCCTATACAAGATCATTGATTTACCAGTCAATTTTAGGATCCCATTCAGGATCATTTCTTGATCAGTTTATTTCGAAATCCTATTCAGGATCGTTGCTTTACCAGTTAATTTCAAAAATCCTATTTAGGATTATTGTTTTATCAGTTAATTTCAAAATCTTGTTTTTGTTTCTATTTTGGGGATTATCTTTCAAATCTTTTACTTGATAAAGTGGGTGTCTACGTCTTTGCGCACTTTCCAACTCTCAGAAGATATGCAAATTGTTCTTTTGCGCACTTACCGATAGCTAGAAAGCACACAAAGAGGGGCAGCTGTAGACACCCGTTTTTGGGCCTGGACCCCTCAACTTATGTTAAGTTGTCTCCGTTGCTGCACCTGTGAGGCATTCAGCTCAATTCCTATCCCACGTGGTATCATATCCCATCATTACTATTAGCCATTTCTTCCTTCTTTTAATTATATCTCTTTTTCCCTTAAATAGGATGTCTCTTTTTCTTTTATGTAGGATACACTTTTCCAATTTTATTTTGGAGCAAATGAGCCAATCTTTTCTTTGGTTGCTTTAATTATTTTCCTTTCGGGCCTTGCTTCTTGGGTCAATTTTGCTTCAATTGGACCCAATTGACCCCTTTACATTGTTAGGATACACTTTTCCAATTTTCTTTTGGAGCAAATGGGCCAATCTTTTCTTTAGGTTGTTTTGATTATTTTCCTTTCGTGTCTTGCTTCTTGGGCCAATTTTGCTTCAATTGGACCCAATTGACCCCTTTACATTGTTAGTTACCTTGTTGGGATTTGGAATTGAAACGAAAAATAAATGCCTAATTAGTTTCCCTCAATTTGTAAGATTCAGGAAAATACAAAAAGTTAATACAACAATTCTGTACAGAAAGCCCAAACAAAAATATAGTTTAGTTTTACGGTTCTTTACACTTTACAATTTTACAAAAAACCTACGAAAAGACAAAAAAGGGAGGTTGTGACCCAATCCGTCCTCCATTTCTTCACTAATCCATCCTTAATTGCCATTTTAAGCTTCAACATAACCTGCAACAATCCAGCGAGGCATATTTAGTGTGGCTTTAGAGCAGGCACATTTCATAAGGCAGCATGCGTTTGCAATGGGTTCCATTAGTCTGACCCAGCTACACACACATCATCCACATTATTAACAAGTAGTGTTTGCATTCACAGTTAGTGTATGACATCCATGAGCAAAAAAAATCTAAAACAACCTCCATTTCTCATCTTCACATAGCGTGAATCCAATAATCAAATAAGGCAATAGTCATACAAAGCATTCAAAGTTAAATTTCTGTTTGGGCACTAATACACATGCCTCTGCCATCATTTACTAGCATCCATTTCATTAGACCTCTAAATGATTAGTATTCTAAGCTTGAGAACAACATCAAATCCCACTTAGAGTAACATTGCATTTAGCCTCACTCATTTGCATTCTTAGCTCTATCATCTGGCATAAAGTTTTTACTAATCTATACATACACAGCACATCATTTAAAGATTAGAGTTACATCACAAGCATTCTAGTTGCATTTCACAGTTAAAACAAAAAACAGGGCAAGAAACATTTCATATATAGGTAGTGTCATCATCATTAATTGCAGGCAGTTACAGGCATTGTGTTCAACAAGTAATCCAAAGAAGCTCAATTCAGTAAAACACAAGAATAAGTAGCAATCAAACTAAGCCATGCTTCTACCAATCAATTCACATTCAAAATGACAGTAAGACATGGCAATAAGATGGACATACATGGTTAATTCCCATAGCAACCAATACACTACAAGAAGAAAATTTCAAAGATAATGGACAGAAGACACTACCTCATGAGCTGTCAACTTATGATTGGCCTTGAGAAGTTGGAATGGCACCTCTGTTAGCCACGTCAGCAGCCCCCTGCATACAAGAAAAATTCACGTGAATTGCTACAACAACAGACAACAAAGAGCAAGAGAGATTGAAGACAGTAGAGACAAAACAAGCATGCATCATTTCATTTTGTGCAAGCACATTATGTTCTGTCACTGTCACACACTGTCACAGCAACAACCATAGCAACAAAACAAGACAGCAGGTAGTTTCTCAGATACAAAAAAAAAACAAACAAAAAGAGAGTTAGAAAATTAATAAAATCAAAAAATTTGAGAGCCATTAGATACAAAAAGAGACTGTAGCTAACGATGAGGATTCCTTGAGCATTCACAATATATACACATGAACAGGGGATCAAAAGGAGGAGGAATAGGGCAGTATTCATTAGGAAGAGAGGGGAGAAAGTTATGGTGAAAAAAAAAGAAGATAACGGAGAGGTTTCTAGCAGTAAGTTTTTTACTTCTAAGAGAAAATACCAAATTTTTTTTTGAATCCTTTAGTTTCAGTTGGTTCGAGAGTCCAATTTCTTTTCTTACAGCAACAAAAATATAGAAAACAAAGAGTCTAAGATTGTTCGAATTAGTTGATTACCTCCTTTGAATCCATACCAAGTTGAGAGCAGTAAAGTGAAGCGGAAACCTTAACTCCATTGCCGCCATGTCTTCTTTCTTTTTCTTCATGTTCGTTTTTTAGGGTTCATCGAATTTGGGGATGGAGTTTTGAGTCTTGCTTTAGTAAAATTGTTTGAGGGGTTTCGTTGGGTTTGCTTCGAGTAGCATGGTACCGGAGTCTGGAAGGGTCTAAGTGGTGGTTTTCGCCGGAATCGGTGGGGTTACGTTTCGGGTTTAGGGGTTTTAGTTTGCTGATGTAAGTTTTTCGAGATTTGTGGGAGAAAATAGAAGCAACCATGGGAAGGAAGGTAGTTTCTCGTTGATTCGGTCGGTGCCTTTTTAGAGAGAGGAAGCAGCGGTTAGTAAAAGAGAGAGAGAGAGAGAAAACGAGCTGTGTAGGAGGAAGGCAAAAGGGGTCGATTTCATTGAAGTCTAGGCCTTTTACGGTGTAACCGACAGTGGAATGAAGGGTTGCAGCGCCGATGGTTAGAGAGAGAGGGAGAGGAAGTCGGAAGCTAGAGGGAGAAGGGAAATCGCGGAAGTGAAAGAGGGAAGAAGAAGGAAGGGAGAATTAGGGTACGACACATCCAAAAACGGTGCCGTTTAGTTTCAGCATTGACTGCGTCTTTCAATTCAGGACGTAAGTTTCTCATCCCTTCAATTTTGTCCTAAATATGTTTCAATTCATTCCTGTCAGATGTGTTATAGGGTAATTGAGTCCTCACAGATAATTTTTAATGCGATTTAACCACTGCAAGTTGTATTGTGATTCAATTCAAGGCTTTAATTCATAATTAATTGAGGAATTTAAGTTAGTTTCATAAATTTGATATGATGCACATATATATTGTAGTAAATTAAGCTCAAATTTAAAGAGAGTCACAATATCCCTTGCATCCACGTTTATTTCCATATAAACTGTTGCTAAATATTATTGTCATGCGAGTTAATTAAAAAGACCCGATGATGGGATGTATGATTGGGATTTGGACACCTATTGTCGGTCTCAATTCATCGTCCCTAGGCTTGGAACATCTGGACGGGGGTCTTACCAGTATGAGTGGAAGGCACCCGGACAGTGTTCCTCGTATAATTACTCGGTAAAGCTTGCATTAATCGGAAATTCATGCATGTAGAGACTGGAATTAATACAGGTTATTAAAATTCAAGATTAAAATGAAACACTTTGTTTCCAAAAACCGAAAAAAAATTTTGTTTGTTATTGTTCTCTTCAAGTTTTTTTTTTAATTAAAGCCAAGAGTCAACTTTACTTTTGCAAAGAAATGAAAGAAGTTTTTTAGAAATCAAGGTTTAAGTTTTATTTAAGAAAGGAAGTTTTTCATAAGAAAAAAGATAATGGAAAGGAAAAAAAATATATTAAAAAGAACTAAAGAAGGATTTTTATAAATAAAATAATTCAAAAAAAGAAAAATTCAAAATTAAGAAGAGTTTTCAAATTTAAATAAAATGATAAAAAGATTAAAAATCCAAAAATTTCAAAATGAATGCTTTTTGCAAAGGAATTTCAATAAATCAAAATCAGCCAGTTTTAATTTCAAAGGGAAGGTTCCCATTTTCGGTTTCTTTCCATAATGGAGTCATTTTGAACCCGATTTTCTCAAAATTCTTTCATGAGGAACCTAGAAGAGAACAAACAGCAAAATGGGGATAAGAGATTGATTGAAGAGTCCGATTACCTCTTTTACTACCCAATAATTTTTCTAAAAAAACTCAAAACTCATTTGTACTTGTGTAAATTTGTTTTCAAAATCAAACAAAGGATTCACTTTCGTTAAATTATTAAAAATCAGGAATAATTGCAACCAATGATAGAAACTCACGAGTTAATTCTAGGATAGTCAGTGCTGTCATTTGACAGGCGTTGTGGGGGTGTCGATCCTTCCCCACACGTACCCCATTCCCGAACCTTTAAGACTCTGGTTAGAAGACCGTTTATTAGGTTTAGTATTACCTTCGCCAAGCTTAGGTTAATATTAGACTTAATAATCGATAGGTGGCTAATCACACCTAAGTTTAAAAAAGATTAGTGGCGACTCCCAATTTTTAGTCGTTTCGACAGAGTCCCCGGACTCGAACGTTTCGACACCATCAGAATTTTCTCCGATGTAAACATAACCTTTAGAGTGTTCACCGTATCGTATGAAGATACTTTTCTTACCCCTTGGTCCTAACTTTCCATCTTTGTGAGACGTATCATGAACATATGCTGCTGAACCCCATGGGCGCATATGTGACTAGTTCGGTTTTGAACCTGCCCATAGTTAATAAGGAGTAGACTCTATCAATTTTGAGGGCACACGATTAAGTATGTAGGCATCAGTCAATAGTGCATCACCCCAATCAGATATGGGTAGATTAGCTTGCACCATCATTGACCCAACCCTCTCCAACAACGTTCTATTCCTTCGGTCAGCAACTCTGTTTTGTTGAGGAGTTCTAGGAAGTGTAAGTTGTCGAACTATTCCCTTTTCATGACAAAGTTCTTTGAATTGATCTGACAGATACTCACGTCCACGATCAGTTTTAAGAATCTTTATGGTGGTGTCTAATTGATTTTCTACTTGTAACATATATCGTCTAAAACAATTCAAAGCTTCAGATTGTGATAAATCAAATAGACATCACCATAATGAGTATAGTCATCTATGAATGTGATGAAATATGAGGCACCATGCCTTGCTCTCTTATTCATCGGACCACAAATGTCTGAATGAATGGTTTGCAATAGTTTTTTAGATCTTTTAGATTTCCCAAATGGTTTTTCCTGTGGCTTTTCCTGCCAGACATGATTCACATGTTGGCAAGCCCACTTTGGTAAGAGGTCCTAAAAGGCCTTTTTTAGCCAAATGGTTCATTCTAACTTGTCCAATGTGACCAAGTCTCGAATGCCA
Organism: Corchorus olitorius; assembly: GCA_001974825.2. Lineage (NCBI taxonomy): Eukaryota > Viridiplantae > Streptophyta > Magnoliopsida > Malvales > Malvaceae > Corchorus > Corchorus olitorius. The sequence goes on along the minus strand of AWUE01015762.1, from coordinate 3,393 downwards.
TGCATTCATACCAGTTCCACAATTATCATAAGATGTAGATATGTAATAAAAAGGAACACCACAATTTATACCATCAAATGATGCTCCAAAAGATGAATCTAACACAATAAAACCATGAGTGATGGTCCTATGGACTCGAGTCCGTGGGAGTTACCACGCAACCGAGCCTAAATCACACGTATGATCATAAATTGATGTGAATTTTAAGTTTACCCATATAGTATTTTAAATGAATTTTAGTTTGAAATGTGAAATTTTTCAAAATTTTGTATTTATTGAGGTAGAAGTTCAACATAAAGTTTCGTACCAAATAAATTTTTCTTTTGTTCAATTAAGGACATTAATAATTAAGATACGATTTGAACATGAAGTTTAACTCCAAATAAATTTTTTATTTATTTTATAGGTAGATATGGACTTCAAAACATTGGGTAAACTTAAAATTCACATCAATTTATGATCATACGTGTGATTTAGGCTCGGTTGCGTGGTAACTCCCACGGACTCGAGTCCATAGGACCATCACTCTAAAACCATTCGAGAAATATCTCACACCAACATAAGTTGTTCCAAAATACAACTTCACGTAGTCTTTACGGAAAATTAAAGAGAAACCCAACGACATAAGAACACTAACAGATACTAAGTTACGTCGCACTTCCGGTGCATGTAGGTCATCATGAAGAAACAAGGTTTGGCCTCATCGCATATCTAATTTGCAAAATCCAATTCCTTTCACCTCTATAGCGGTTTCGTTCCCCATGTATATCCAGCGTGTCCCGGCTGGAATGTGATGGTACTCCACATAGGCTTCTTGGTTCCTAGCTACATGGTCTGTTGATGCTGAGTCTATAGTCTATAAAAAGTGACTCTCAGTCAACATTACCAAGCTAGTTACGTAGCTATAATAAGGAGTATTAGAGTTAGGTGTTACCTTCTTCGGCTCAGTGCACTCACGAGCAAAGTGTCCTAGCTTACCACAGTTGTAAAAGTAACCTTACTCTTGTCTCTGTTCTTTTCGGTACGTCGGCCTCTCTTGCGCTTGTTTGTCTTGGCTTTCTTAGCATGTGGTTAAACACTGTCATATTTCTTGACATTCTTGCCACCTTTCTAGCGCTTGTGGCTAGCACCACCACGCTAGCTGGATTGAGCCATGTTAACTTTAGGATGATTACCTCATCGCCATTAAACACTCTTCCTCAACTCTAGGTGACGTTGAACATCAGTAAAAGTTTTGATGTTGTCCTTGTGGGTCAACATCGCATTCATGTACTCCCAAAATCTTGGAAGTGAGGGAACCACAACTTGCACTTGTTGTTGATCATTCAACACATGTCCAGCAATCTTGAGCTCACGATCATGTTTGACATCTCTTGCAGATGCTGCCTCATGTTATTATCAGGGCACTTCTTGTAGTTGTCAAATTTGATAACAAGTTGCTTGACACATTTCCGAACTTCTATTTCAGTGCATTCCACATCCCCTGAACAGTGGCATACTCCTCGAACTCACAGATGAGTTCGTCAGTCATGCAGCTAAGTAGCGTGATACGCGATATGTTGTTCTTTCTCTTCCAAGTTTGGAATGCCTCTTGGTATCGCTTGTGTTAAGTGGTAGACCCTTGCTCAGGTTCGACCATGACAAAATTGAGAATATCAAGTACCTCTCGCTCGTACTGAAATTTTCGGTGCCAAATATTGTAATTGTCACTATTCAGTTTCTCACCCTTGTTGAGATCAGCTATGATGTTCTTGGCTGTCATTTTGAGTTGATTATACCAAGACACCATACCAGTACATAGCACTCGTAGCACGTACTTTAAAAGAATTTTGCTACTTCATAAATTAATCAACGATAGTTTGACATAAGGAATAAAATCGAAAGAGATGTAATGAAACATCAATCATCTTTCATTTCCTAATGTCTCACAACCATTATTAATAAAGAAAAGCAAAATCACAGTTTTTTAGTGAGAATTCCTTGAATTCTACCAACTTTAGAACTCCCACTCAATTTAGACATACTTATAAAAATATATGCATAACACAATAATTCATAATGAAAGGCAATAGGCAATACCAATATCATTAAAATGAGGGTAAAATTTCAATACACTGTTCCAGGAGGAAAATAAAATACTCCCACTGAAACATGCTCTCAATTCACATTAGTCGCACACAACCTTATGAATTTTTCATTTCTTTATGAATTTTTCCCTGTTTACTCTATTCCATCTTGTTTCAAAAAAATTTTAGTTAAAATCCTTTTAATAGGGTTAGCCAAAACCAGCACAAATAGCAAAAACATAAAACACTAGTTTATATATATATATATATATATATATATATATATATATATGAACGCGCAATTGGCATACTCAAATGTCAATAATCTTTCTATATATGAGTAAATTATTATAGTAAATGATGAGACTGTGCAAATCGAACTTACTATAACTATATATATATATATAAATTTGTCATATATGTAAATATATATATTTATAAAGTAAATGGCAATGTATTTTTGGATGCTTGATTAATTTACCAATCATCGCAAAAGCTAGCAAAAGCTAAATAATTAATGGCAGGGAATTTACTTTATAGCAAGTATTTTAAATCTTTAGGAGTAATTAATTGATACATTGACCGTGTAAAATTTGGACTCTACAAGCAGGATGAGAAGTTGACATATACCCATTTTCCGATTTAATTTTGTTTTTAAAATTCAAAACTATTCCCTAAATGACACATGTTAACCATTAACCCCCGGATGTGTAGTCTGTTAAACTCCACTGGCGGTATATTAAATAATTTCCCATTAGGCTTTATATAAATTGAAGAATTTGTCCTGTCCTAAAAACCATGTAAAAGCAATTTACTTTAAAGCAAATTTTCTAAGCCTCAATAAATTGAAAAATTGTCGTAACTTTATGTTTAAAACTTAAATTAATTAATTAAAAGCTAAAATGTGAGGGGGACGTATTTTTTGGCTAATTATTAAAGTTGGGTAAAGCCTATGATGGATACATCTCATGAGAAAAATAATTAGGTGGAAAATTAAGAGCTCGTTTGGTATCGTTTCTGTTTCCTGTTTTATGTTGTCAATTTTCTGTTTTTGGAAACAAAACAGTGAAAACATGTTCGGCAGGCTGTTTCCGTTTTTAAAAATTTTGGAAACAGAAGCAGTGTTTTGGAAAAAAGTGGAAGCAAGAATTTTGTGTTTTCATGTTTTTCCAAAACACTTCTAAAACACAGAAGTACAATCATGAACAGTAACTCACACCATATTTTTTTACTTTTTTATTTAAAAACATACAATCAAATTGTATATCCTAACATGTTTTTGTTTTCAAGATTTGACAGCACAACAAAAACAAAACGAAAACGAAAC
>AWUE01015761.1:0-30770 GCA_001974825.2 Corchorus olitorius | reverse complement strand
AAAGAGTACTCTCTGGGCTTGGATATAGGTCCACGAGGGATTTTCTTTTTCGGGCAAGGAAAGGGAACCCCCCAAAGCTAGAGAAGTAATCTCTCTTCCATCAACTTGTGAAGGTAAAAAATCTCAAAAGAAATCACTATATCCACATTTGTACTGTTCATTGGCTAGCTTACTTCCTTTGTTAGAGTGGCATCAGGCTTTATTTTAAAAGGGACCCCGAAGAACTACATAAGGTCTGAGACTCACTTTCTTGAAAGAAGAAAGAATCCTCCCCATTTACATTAATCGTTCGCCTACCTTCATCCCTTGTCTTGGCGAGCAAGGCAAGGGAGAAAGAAGTTGTCCCCTCCTCTCTGGTAACCCGCCACCGCATATGTAGAAAAAGAGGGAGCGGGGAAGGAAGAACAATTGTTTGACTTATGGGCAGTGTTAGGCTCGTTAAGACCTTGTCTAGTTTCAGCAGGGAAAAGTGAAAATCTTTTTCTGATATATTTTCCCAGAAAAGAAAACTTAAGCCGAGGAGTTTCAACTAGACAGAAAGCAAATCATGATTCCCCTAAGAGAAGGGGAGCGAAGCTAACGAGGGGTGGAGAGCAAGTAAAGTAGTATGCAACAATTCACAACAAGTATGGACGAGGTGGCTACATGGTGCAAGACTTTACCATTTTAACTCTTTGTCTCTAGGTGCCTTTCCTTCTTATACGATTTAGAATGTGGGCGTATTGCGGCAAGAACAGGCGAATAGTCCAGGCACGAAAGTGGGTGAGCCGATAGGAATGGTCCACGTCACGGTAATCTCGTCTTCATCATCGAGAAAAGAACATCCTCTGTCAATTACGGCCCTTGAATATAGTAAAAGGATTGTGATGTATGAATTCAATAGGGGAGTGGTCGGGTAGCTCCCTTCAAGGCTAATCGATTATTTCCACTTTCCAGCGGAAGCTGCGATGTGGCATAAAGGTGAAGATACTAGAGTGGTTTGGCAGACTTACATTGGATCTTTGTTGGCTGAAAGTTATAAAAGTAGACTCTGTATCAGTAGTGGCATTCCCTGCCCTGTCATTCATTCCTAACTCTAATAGACCTCCCCTATTGTTTTAGTACGCCCAGCCAAAACGGCTCCGAATGCTCTTTACCTTGGATCGTACCGGGATAGAAAGACTAGAATGATCGAATCCAATAGGCTACTTTCTTTTCTATATTTGGTAATAGCCTGTTGCATTCATAGGGGTCCCTTCCTTCTGACTCCTATTCCTTATGTCTTGCTTACAAAATCCACTCTATGATATTGAGAGCATCCATCCCAGCTATGCCCACTGCTCTTTGACCGCAGTGGGTCCTTTTAACATTGATGAAGAAGGTATGTTAGTAAAGGATTGCATTTCCACTTTAGGTGGGGGGTCCTTCTATTTCGCACCTTTTTTTTGCGGATGACTTGATGCTTTTTGCTAAAACCTCATCAGAACAGGGTAAAAAACACCTCTCTCTTACACTTACAAAGCATGTCTCATTTTCCTGTTTGCATTGGTTGAAGTCTAGGCAGCACAACGACCTTTATGCGATCCGAAAGCCAACCACCTTATCCCCTGAAGAGGAGAATGTCACGGTATCTGATTTTTTCTTTGAGACTGACTAGGAGGTCCACCATAATACCTTTACAAGACGCCGACCAATTAAGCACTCTTTGAAGAAAGATTACGGTAGGCAGGTAGCCAAATCACCTTAAGAAATGACTTGGGGAAGTATTTGGGTGTTCCGCTTGTACGGTCTAATATGTGAATTATGGGCTGGTAAATCGGTATTTCACTCTACGAGATCATGTAAAATGTTATTTTTGGAGTCTCATATATGGGGGTTTACCTCAAACCTCATCCAATACTACTTCTTATAGAAAGTATGAGCAGTTCTGTTGTGGATAAATCTCCAGCTAAGTTTCGCGAGATAGGCAAGGTTACTATCAGTGTTAAGCACAAAGCACCCCGGAGGTGCATTCCTCCAAATAAGCCATTTAACTGCTTGGGGAACTTGCCCGCCAAAAGACCTACAACAGATTTTAGCAGTACCGTTTGTCTATTGTTGACGACCAGTGAAGAGAAAATCCACAGAAATGAATTTACCGTTTGTGTTGTGGGGACCTGTGATCTCGGAAAATGGATTGAGACAATCTCCCAAGAGGCTCAAATTGCTATCATTTGTCAGTTCTTCAGGAATGTCTAAAAAAGAAAGAAGATATTTATCGAATGCGCTCCCCCTCGACAGTTACAGATAGATATGAATAAAGGCATTTCGGGTATTCCCCCGAGTAGTAATATATATATATATATATATATATATATATATATATATTAATACTAGTACAGTTCCCCACGCTTCGCTGCGAGCTATCTTCTTCCATGCAAGAACAATTGAAATCTTTTTTTGCAGCAAAGATTTTTTTTTTTTGCAAATTATTATTGGAGAAAAATTGTTTTTTCTGCAAATAATTAATGGAGAAAATATGTTTTTTATGGACATCATTATCTGAAATAAGGTTCTTCCCAATTCGAGATTTTATTTTTATTTTTAATTATTAGTAGAGCATGATTGAGAAAAGTTGACATATTTTTTTTTAATACAAATAGCATGTATTCATTTATTCTAGTTCACTGAAATTTCAAATTGAGTGTATAAAGCATTCATAAATAATCGTTCTGCAACAATTTATATACCATACTTCGATCACTAATTTTATACAAAAACTTTGTCAAACTTTGAAACACAACAACTTCCACAATTTTTTCTGCAAAATTCTTTACTCTACTGAACGATGATTTCCTGGTATAAGCTGCACAACACGCCTCATATCTGCATTCCTGTTTTCATCAACTCTTATCAAACAAAAATTAAAATCTTATAAGACGTTTTATACTAAACTTTGATTTAAAGTGTACCGACCTTCCTTGAATTATCATTGTTTCCTGTATATCTAAATTTACATATATCTTTGTTGCAAAGCATGAGGTAATAACAGCCTCCTCTTCAATCCTTTAACCAACATTCCAGCGAATACCAAGACTTGTCTTGGAATCAATGCAAGTAAGATCTGCCCTTGGATTTGATTAAGAATTTCATCAGCGGTACAAACCGTCTATCTCCTTGTTCTTGTTTTGGTTAGAAATTTTAGGGAGACATAATAAGAGTTGCAGAAACAGGTCAAGATCACATGTAGTATCAAATCTCAGCTATAATTTTCTCTTGCAACAATCATCTCTTACCTGCCATATGTTTCTTTCTGTTCAGCAACTGATAAAGGCGATTCTCGTAATCGAAATCAAAATAATGTCTTGGATAAGGCATCGGATTCTCCTCTATAGGTATCATCAAGGACTTGCTTGTAAGCCAGATAACATGGATGGATAGAAGTGGCAAAATCTGATTGAAACCCGAAAATTCGCCCGAATATATGTGTGACTGAACCTGATCTGATTCGAATTGATTAAAAAAAGTCAAAGACCCGAATCTGAAATTATCTTTATCTGGAAAGATCCGAACCTGATATTTATCTAATCTGGAGGTAATCCGAGTCCGAAATAATCCGAGTCTGTTACGATCCAAATCTAAATGTACCCGAATTCATAATAACCCGAAATCTAAAACCGCTTGATTCGAAACCCGGAAAATCCCGATTTAATAACCCGAAAAAACCCAAACTGTAATCAATTGGCATTTTCCTAATTCAAAATTTTGAGTAAAATAATAAAAGATATTTTTTCATGTTAAATGAAACTTTAAGTTTTGAAATTAATCTGTTTACTTTTCTATTTGAAAAATAATAATTTTCACAATTCTATACAATGCTATGAATAATTGAATATTATATAATTGTATTTTTAATATAAAAATGATGCACAATTTTTTTAAGAATAAACCAATATCCACATTATAAAAAATGTAACTTTTTTTTTACCCCATTCAGTATCCAGGACTTTGTCCCGACTAATTTAGATCCGACTCGCGTCGCACACTAAGTTATGGTGGGTAACTTTATATCTATATATTTAAATACTTATATATTTTTTATTTAAATATACATGTAAGTAAAATTGAGTTGTAGGCAAAAGTATAAATCCATAAAGATTAAAGAACAATAGATCACAAACCACATAAAAAAAATAAAAAATGAATTAAATTATGTTTAAATTCTAAAATCAAATATAAATAAAGTCGTGAATTCAAATAAACAATGTCATTTAATTCCTCTTGATAATTTCATATCATAAGAAAAGTCCATTAAGAAGTTGGAAACGTGGAATTAATCATCATATATCTTCAAAGACCAATCCCAATTCCCAAAGTCCAAAGTCAAGCATCTTAGAATTTCAAAATCAATACCTGCAAATTACTTACAAGAAAGACTAGATGTATAAATTCTTGTATTCAAAAAATCTAATGCTGATTGAATATTTATTAACAATTATATTAATAACAATAATATAATCATAGTATCAGAAATACTATGGAGATAATAACAACATACTCACATATATTGCTATTAACAACTCTTTCGAAGAGAAGTTAACTACTCCAGCATCTTGATGTTCCTTCCAAAGGAGCTTTCATCCCTTTTTATCAGCTATTATTAATATACATAAAAGGTAATTTAGTCATTGAATAATACAAATAAAAGTAAAATTATAAGATAGTAAAAATCTTACCATCATATCTATACAACCAATTACGAGTAGTAATTAAAAGTTACGCGTTTTCGGTTGTAAGACAATTTCTTTATTTGTTAATAACTCTACCATCCATACTAAAAGTTGATTCAGAAGCAACAGTAGTTATTGGAATACTTAATATTATCCTTAGCCACTCATGCAAGAACATGATATCGAAATTGATTATATACTTGATGGTTGTCGTTTACCATCAAAAATAAATAACTAAACTAACCTATAAACATGGTAAGTTCAGGTCGATCCCACAGAGAGTTATGTAAATTACTTTACTCTAATTAATCCTAAGACTAACAATTTTTGGGGTTTTTGAATTAAAGTAACAATAAAAATAAATAAACAAGAAAATAATAAAATTAAGCAACAAGATAAATAAATACTCCAATTCCAAGCATCGACTATTCAGGTTGATCTGATCATTGAAACAAAAGATATTAACATATTCATCAAGATAGAAGGCGTAGATTAACAACAAACGCTAATTAATCCCATAAATTCACCACAATACTAATTAAAACGAACGCTATTAACTAGCCTAATTGAGGTCCTAACCCAATGGCAAACGCTCAAAGAATTCAAGGTTCAACAACATTAAGCATAGTGAATTATAACCTACACAAATAACACTCCCCAAACGGGCGAGCATTCAATTCGCATTCATGACTTCCTAGTGATTCTCAATTACCCTTCAATAACTCCCAATCAACTAGTTGCTACCATGTGAAACCTAACCAAATGGTATAAAATTCCAACTAGCAATAGATTTATAATCCTAATAAATAAGTTGCGCACCAAATCAATTAGAAATCATAAAAACATAAAAATAAATCTGAAATCATAAAATACCAAGATAAATAATAAGGTTAAGAACATAAATCTCACAAATCAACCTAAAAGCCTAAGCATGGAATTGGAGACAAGAAAATTAGCTACTCATGATATTGAGAATAAAAACACAATTATCAATTGAATTAATAAAACCCAAACACATGAGAGGAAGAGATAAAACCAATTTTCTTGAGTCTTCAATTGAAGGGGAAGAAGAAATCGTTGCAAAAGAAGAGACAAAAGCTGCGCCACCCAAGTCTGCCCAAAAAGGAGCAGAGCCAAGAGTTCCCTCGTTTCCAAGCCTAGAATTCCCTTTATATAGGGATTACTAGATTCTATACCTAACTTACAAAGGAAAAATTAATAATAAAATAATATAAATCCAAATACAAAAAGGACTAGTGTAGTTTTGACTCATTCAACCCAATAATGGTAGGAAATAATCCAAAAGAGAATAAGGAGCAAAGCGCAATGAAAATAGGATTTCTCTGCCAAAATTCGAATTCTGTCAGGAGCCTCCCCGTGCGCGGCAAGGGTACTCCCCGCTCTCGGGTAGTCTCAGGGATTTTATTTGCTTCCAGGAACTTGACAGGTTCGGCATGGGTGCCTCCCCACTCTCGGGGAGCACCAGAAACTTCATCCTTTGCTTCATTACTTGTATTGCAATTCCACCGCGTCTAGGATGTTGTCCATTCTGTTTCAAATCCTAAATTCTGAAAAGTTTCTCCAAATTCTTCACAAAATCACCTTGGATTGTCCTATTTCAACATTAGTATCTTCAAAAGTACCTATAAGACAAAAACAAAGCAATTAGGTAGAAATGAAACAAGATAGGCATTAAAATTATACAAATTAAGCATAGAAAACTAAGTAAAATAAATGCCTAGCAATTCTTCCAATAATCAAGAACATCAGGATGCTTCTCATAATCTTCCCTGGATTCATCCAAATATAATCCAAATCTGATCAATTTGAAAAAGAATCAGTATCATAGTTTTTGAATCCCTATAATAATAAAATAAATTCATTTATAATCAAAATATTGTATAATGAATTATTTATAATCCACTTGTTTGCATAAGCAGGGCCTAATTTGGGCAAAAGATATTGCACAATTCGCAATTTAAGGCGAGGATCAAGTATAGCTGCAAAAAGTAGTACTAAAGTATAATTCTTCCAGTACTTAGAAAACTTCTTTTCCATCTCTTTTGCCATGTTTGCCATTAAGGATCTTCAGACACAAGCTCATCCTCAATATTTTTTTGAGTTTGCCACACATTTTCGAAATACAAATTGGCAGTAGGGTAGTCTTTTCCAGAAAATAAAGTGGTAATATCGTAAAAAGGCTACAAGAATGTAGAAATCTTCTCGACCCACTGGAGTTCCACCTAGTTGCTACATCCAACCATAGCATAGCCCCTTTGAATAATTCAAATTTTCTTGAATTACACACTCTTTGAACCTAAATCTTCTAGCTTCAGAAACTTCAACATACTTCGCAAGCTCTCTTACTTTCTCCTAAGACGGTGTAATCACTTTCAAACCATCTTGAACAACAAGATTTAATATGGAAAAAATTACCATGACACAATAAAGCAGATTGGTAATCAAGATGAGAACTTAAAAGTTGTTGCATGCAATCCATATTACTTGCATTATCTAAGGTAAAACTGAAGACTTTTCTTTCAAGAGACCAAAAATCATGTTATCATACAAATTATTTCAAGTATGCGTCGGTGGAACATGATGAAAATTCAAAACCAGTACACTTCGTAATGTCCAATCATCATCAACAAAATGTCCAGTCAAGCAAAGATACCCATCAGTTGTGCATGATCATATGTCCACATATCGCATGTCAAACAAATTATACTTGAAACGTTCTCCAAATCAGATTTAAGTATGGCTTTGTATTTTTTATGTAGTTTCATACAATCAGCCTTACAAGTATTCCTACAGGTTGGTTTGAAACTGTTATTTAGATAGCGCTGAAAAGCTCTAAGTTTAACATGCTCAACAAATTTAAATGGATATCCATGCATGTGCAATAACACTGTCAGCTATCATTTCTCGAGCAATATCTGGATCTATCTTCTGATTTCCATTCCCATTCCCATCATTTTCATGAAGATTAGTGGGAATTTTAGGACATTTTCTAATATGACGAAGCATGTTAGATATACCTGATTTAGACTCACCAATATTTGCATTTAGCTGATCTCTTTTTGCCATCACGAAATTTTGCTTCCTCTATGCCTTGCTCTTCTGGATTAAGCATGACAAAAACATTCCAAACAGAAGATTTTTCTTCTTAGTAACAAGAGGAACTGGAGTTGAGTCATCCATATCTGACAAAAACATAGACAAGTCTAATAAACAACTAATGCTTGACTATGTTAAAATATAAATTGCATGTTAATAAAAATATAGTAATTAGCTACTGGAACAATAAACATGAATGGTTGATGAGCACGTCAAAACATTTGCATGTTAAAGTTCACATTAATTTAATATATAATAATACTCAACCAATCTGTGAAACTCTATACATTAATGTTGCTTATTAAATATCTCATTATTATAAAGGTAATTTTAGTATAACTTTTCTAGAACCAAAACCACAGATCTTTCTGAAAACCATGAAATTATGGAATACCTGCATGGGTAGCACATTTTTTATAGCTAGGTAGGCACAAGCAAAGGCATGATAGATCCTAATAGATATTGAGTTTGGCATATCAATTTTGTGGCGGATAGTATAGACAAGTCAAATTAAAGTATTTCAATTCTATGTACTCAAAGCTTTTAAGTTTTAATAACCATACCTTTTTGAGTTTTTATGGCATAAACTAACAACGAAAAACTCAAAAATCAAAGCATTATACCTGTTTTCAACAAATTCTTGAGTTTCCAGCTTCATCCTAGAAAATCAAATGGTGAGCATTTGTTAATCAAGAAATATTGCTAAAACTTTTTCTGTCCCAGTGATTTAACATTGTATTTGTGATTGATAATAGACCAAACTAACTTAAAATCAATCTGAAACACAAAAGCATTTACCTATTAATTAAAATCAATCTCCCTTCCTCTTCAAACTGTCCAAACCAATCTGAAAAGGCCCAAAAGAATGTTCTGTAAGAGGTACTTTAAAGCATATAGAAATTTCAAACACAATCAACAGAAGTTCCAACTATCCCCTTTTTGTCATTAGTTGAAACTTCTTTTTTAAAGTATTTCTCATAATGAAATTTGAAATGCCAGTTAAACTACAAATCAGATGCCATAATTAGTACATGGGCAAACTCTTAATCAGATTTTACGAAATTTACCTCTCCAACAGCACCAACAGGAGTGGACTCAAAGACTTTCTTGAGAGTACTGAACCAACTTGGAATCCTCTCAGCAACATACCTGCAAGAAACTGAAACAATAGACAGAAATTTAAAAAAAGGAAGACATGGAAAGCAATTGAAAAGCAATATCCAAGTATTCGAGTTTACCAAGGATGAACCCCAAAAGCAAGGAATAACAGATGGTTGCTTCTCTCCCATTTCTTTTACCAAATGCCAATCTTTCTAACAAATTTCAACAAAATCCAAGCTTTACATTATCATCGAGAATAAAAAAAAATCAAGTAAACGAAGCAAAAGCACCAACCTTAGAGACGCCATTAACTAAAAAATTAATGGGTTTTCTGAACCTTCTTTTGTGTTGCAAAAATTGATCCACCTTGTACTAAGTTTTATGAATCTCCGGCTATAGAAAAGTTTACCTCTCCAACAACAACAATAGGAGTGGACTCAAAGACTTCCTTGCGAGTACTGAACCAACTTGGAATCCTCTCAGCAACATACCTGCAAGAAACTAAAACAATAGACAGAAATTTAAAAAAAAGGAAGACATGGAAAGCAATTGAAAAGCAATATCCAAGTGTTCAATTTTACCAAGGATGAACCCCAAAAGCAAGGAATAACAGATGGTTGCTTCTCTCCCATTTCTTTTACCAAATGCCAATCTTTCTAACAAATTTCAACAAAACTGACATTGGACGAAAAACGTTAGTATCCTTGGAGAAGCATCCATTGTCGAAACGAAATGAACGAGGGAAGTCAGGAAGACATAAAAAATTGAAAAGAACACAAAGTAGCACCAACAAGTTAAAAGTGGCGCAAGTTAGTTAGCTAGTTAGAAAGTGGCACCAAGTTTAGTTTTATTTATTTATGTTATTTTTAATTATTTCCTAATTTAATTAGGATTTGAAGTCTTTTCCTATTTTATTTAGCTTTTAATTTCCTAATGGTATTTCAGTCCTTTTTGGAATTAGGGTTTTAGGATTTTCTATTTAAACCAACTTTTGTGTTTAGTTTTTAATAGTCGTTGAATTATGAATTATTGAGTTTTCCCTTTGGTGAAACTTTATGGAGATTTATTCTCGTTATTTTGGGTTTTCTTGATTTGTTCATGAAATCCGTATTTTTAGCTTATTTTCGTTGCGTCAATTGGTAATCAGATCCAGGCTTTTCCTAATCTGATGTTGATGTACCATGGGAAAAGCAACCATTCTGCTGGCGGAGTGATGCAGGATGTACGTGAAGAGCTGGATCGATAAATCAACGCTTGGATCATGCCACACAACAATTAAATCAATTGATTCTATTATTGGGTTGCAAAAGTATGGTGATAACTTCAGGATTCATATGGGAGGAGTTTCCCCCATCAAACCTGCGGCTGTTATCAAACCTGTTTATGTGGAGATTGTGGAATCAAAGCCTGAGGAGACTCAACCCAAAACTTTTCAAGTGGAGGAGCTAGCTTTTCTCATAGAGGACAAAGTGGATTCCAAAGAAGCTGATAAGAAGATTGAAGTCATTGAGGAGAAAATCGAAGAATTCGAGGCAACTGAGAAGCCTGTCATGAATGAAGAGAGAATCGAATACGAGACAATCGAATCTGAGACAATCGAAGAAGTTTCCACGAAAGAAGAACAAGAGGTGATTACATGTGAGATGACTTCTAATTTCAATCAACTACCTGTAGAAAAGTTTGTGGATTTTACTATGTTTATAGGTATGTTGTATGATCCTATCTTCTCAAATCTTAACTCGAGGACGAGTTTTTCTTAAGTGGAGGGGACTGACGTAGGACGAAAAATGTTATTATCCTTGGAGAAGCGTCCATTGTCGAAACGAAACGAACGAGGGAAGCGAGGAAGACATAAAAGATTGAAAAGAACACAAACTGGCACCAACAAGTTAAAAGTGGCGCAAGTTAGTTAGCTAGTTAGAAAGTGTCATCAAGTTTAGTTTTATTTATTTATGCTATTTTTAATTATTTCCTAATTTAATTAGGATTTGAAGTCTTTTCCTATTTTATTTAGGTTTTAATTTCCTAGTGGTATTTTAGTCCTTTTTGGAATTAGGGTTTTAGGATTCTCTATTTAAACCAACTTTTATGTTTAGTTTTCAATAGTCGTTGAATTATGAATTATCGAGTTTTCCCTTTGGTGGAACTTTATGGAGATTTATTCTCGTTATTTTGCCTTTTCTTGATTTGTTCATGAAATCCGTAGTTTTAGCTTATTTCCGCTGCGTCAAAAACCCAAGCTTTATATTATCATCGAGAATAAAAAGAATCAAGTAAAGGAAGCAAAAGCACCAACCTTAGAGACACCATTAACAGAAAAATTAATGGGTTTTCTGAACCTTCTTTTGTGGTGCAAAAATTGATCCACCTAGTACTAGTTTTATGAATCTCCTGCTACAGAAAAGTTTTTCTTGCTGTGAGAGAGAAAACAGAGAAAGAGAAAGCCGAACCCTATGAAAGTTAAAATGAGAGAGGGGAATTACAACATAATATAAGCCAAACCGAGAAATTAATGATTTATTTTCCAAGAACCCAAACCCATTTTGATCCATCTCTTTGCTGCAATAGTTGAACTGCTTCTGTATTTGAGTTTTTCTTCTGAAAAAAAAAGCTTGATCTTGAGTATAAGCCTAAAATCCCTCAATTTGCTCCCTTGTACCAACACATCAGAGGTTTGATTTTGGGAAGAAAGATTTTTTTTTTGGAAGAGGAATGCTAGAGAAAGATATTCAAAAAAATAAAGAAGAAATTCAAATTAGAAAAACGCACCCAGGCTGTGTAAGATGTAGAGAAACCTAGAGTCAAGGATATTTTTTAACATCTCCAAACTATTCTTTCCTAGTAAATCAAGAAGCAAGAATTTCAGAACAAGGACGTGGTCTGTTGAAAGAAGCAAGAATTTTAGAACAAGTCCTGCCCAGGACTTGGACAACTCCTGCCCAGGACTTGTTGCGGGAAAACCTTATTTTTAAGTTTATTTTTATTTCTTTTTCCTAGTTGGGCTTGGACTAGTATGTTGGCCACCCATAGGTCTTTTATCCTCTTTATGACCAAACCCTACTACTATATAAGGGTTCTATTGTTTCTTGTAAATCTAAGTTAAGTTTTTCAATCAAAAAGAGTTCTTTTGAGAATTTAGCTTCATTGTTCTAGTTTGAACATACTTAGGATTTCTTCAACCTTGTAGAGTCCTAACAAACAATTAGGTAGTGATTAGCTTCATAGAAGGATAGATTTACCGATTGAAGATGACAACCTGGCTCTGATACCAATTGATACGAATCTAGTTGTTTTAAGATTCAAATATATCCTTGTGACCCGCAAAGAATCAACTTGAACAACTTCAACTTCTAGATGTGTATGTCGATGATCTTCACCTAAGCAATCTTCTTCTTTCGTAGGTCTTAGACCTTCAATTTGACCTGCTATTGAACACCTAAGATCACAAGATTCACAAACAATCAAGTTATCACAACTTAATTATTTGCTAGTACTCTACAAGATTGAAGAACCCTAAGTTTTACTCAAACTAGAACAAAGAAGCTAAGATAATCAATTTGGGTGAAAACCTCAATTTTATTAATCAACTCAACTTATGTTTACAAGAGGGGGTTGATGCCTTTATATAGGCATAGGTAACGCCCCTTACCCTAATCCTAAAGCTATATAGGCGGCACATCTTAAAGGAAGGAGCTAGGAAAGACCCTTCTCCTTATCCTACTAGGAAATTGAAATAACAAAATTAACTTAAAAATAAGGTTTTCCCGCAACAAGTCCTGGGCAGGAGTTGTCCAAGTCCTGGGCAGGACTTGTTCTGAATTTTCTTCCTTCTTTCAACAGAGCAGGTCCTGGGCAGGACTTGTCCTGTTTTTTTAGGCTTCAATAACAAGCAAATTAATGATTTTTTCTTTGCTCAAATCATCTTCAAATATCCTCAATTGAACTTCAATGGTCTTCAAGTCTTCAAGATGAGTTCGAACAAGACCCATTAATGTATCATTGAAACTCTTTGCTCTTGCTCTTGTCATTGGACCTAATGGCATCTTTCACAACTCCAATGAGCTTGAATCATCTTTGTGTGCAACTCTAGCATCTTCAAGCTTCTCCATGCTTCCTTGCACTCCATGCTCATCCTCTCCATGATCTCCATAGCCCTCTTGATGTCCTTGATAAGTCCTTGGCGCATCAGTTGTCAATTGCAGGTCTAATTGATCATCTAAGGCCAACGAACGAAGAGGAGAACTTTGTTGAAGACTATCGAATTCATCAAGTCTAGAAGTTGGAGTTTCAAGTTGATCTTTGGAGGATTTCAAGGGTAGAATTGAATCTAACACAACTAAATTCGTATCAGTGGAGTTAAGGGTGTAAGAATATCCATCTCAATGTCTTCTTGAGGTGCTTCTCGTTCTTCTTGCACAATCTTGGGAGCCTCCTTTGGTAGAATAGGGACGTAGACCGTGCATGATTCATCTGATTCATGATGTCTTTGTGTAGTCTTGGCTATCTCCTCAATTAGATTCCTTTGCTCCTTAATAGATTTTGAAAAGAAACCAATACTACCACAGGCATCATCAATCATCGCCCTCTCATTGTCTTGCAGCCCAGAGTAGAAAATATTAAGAAGATATAGTTCAGAGATCTTATGGTTTGGACTCTTATGACATAATCTGTTGAACTTCTTCCAAAATTTTTGCAAATTCTCTTCCTAAAACTGTTCGCAATCTTCAATCTGTCCTCGAATATCTTGCTCCATTGTCACGAAACAGTTTAAGAGAATCTTAGGTGTTGGCGTGGCTTTGTCTTCAAATTCTTTGTTGTTTCCTTCCTTCCCTGGCAATGACGCCAAAATTGTGATCGATCGTCAACGAAACACAAAATAAATCCCCACAAAATCTAACTAGGTAGCTAGGGTAAGCAGGGTCGAACCCACAGAGAAGGACGAAACGAATAATGAAAACAAAACATTTGGAAACACTTAATAAAATTGGGCATTAGAAATCTCAATTAAAAAGCAAGTAAATAAAAGTAAAGCAAAAACTAAATTAAACTAAACTAAAATACTAATTAAGAAAGCAATTATCTATAAAACATACTTTCTTTCCAATGGTAGAAATTAATCAATATGAGATATGAATCATTGATATGAATGATAAATTTAGTACAACCAAATTATTGAATTAGGCAAGAATCAATTTTACGCCACTCTATGAATAGAGGTAAAATATCAAGCAAGATTCATTCAATAACCTCTTAAGAATAATTGATCTAGGTTTCCCTAACATGCTAAATAGTTAATCTCACTCTGTTAGGCACAAAGAATAACCCTATTATTCATACTATTACGCCTCAAAAACATAAATAAAGCATTAAGAACAATTATAGATTCGCACATGCTTAGTAAATTAAAATCAAACTTATATCCAACCAAACTATTACGCCTTGGTTTTCATTAAGACTTATTAATTCCATCGATATCTTGATGAAGGACATCAACTTGTATCAATTATTAGGCTTACCAATTAGGTTTCAACCCAATAAAAACAATAGATTAATCCTCTTACTGATAATAGTGGCCATTTGAAAGCAATAAAATTCATAATCATAATCATGATAACAGAAATTAATATGCTATTCAAAAGAGAAAATCATACCAAATTATAAGTGCAGAATCTCCCCATATCAATTGATTAAAATCTCCAAAGGATAGAAAGTATTAAGAGAACTGGCCTCTCATGAATTGAAGAGAATTCATGAGAGAAAAATAAAGAAAAGAAGAAAAACCTAAAGAAATTTCCCCTCCCTTGGTTGACTGCCCAAGGGGAAGAAGAGAAAAGAAAACCTAGAGAGAATCTAATGTATAATGTGTAATTTCTAATTGTCTAATGTTGTAGCTAGGGTTAACAACTAAAGGTGGGTATTTATAGGAGACTCCTAGGGTTAGAATTAGAGTTATAACCGACCTAGGACTCTTAAGGGCGTGATGGGCTGATTACTTGGTCATCAAGTGAAATCCAACAACTTTGATGGGCTGAAAATAGAGAAAACCGAAGTCTGGCCCAAAATTGCTATAGTCCGCAATGTTCAGGGGAATTTTTGACCATCTTAACGGTAAACATGGGCTTCGGGATCTTCAACAAAGTTGTAGATCTTGAAGTTAGCTTTCCAACGCATCTTGAATCATCGCATTTGGACCTCTTTAGAGAAAGTTATGAATTTTCTCCCAAAGTGTCGTTGAAATCGGAATTAATTGGAGAAGCTTCAAGAGGAAGACACCAGGCCCGCACTGATTTTGGCAGACCGACTATCCCTGCCTAGCCGCCCAGGTCATCTGGGGAACCATCGAGATGTCGCGTCCTCTTCTTCACTTGACTTGTGTTCTTGATCCTTTCACCTTGGAAACTTGTAGCATTAATCTTCATGGCTTCCATAAGCATAAAAATAACTTCAAAGGGTCTTCAATCAAGAACATCAAAGCTCCAAAATTTTCAAGAAATTTCCACTTGAATATTTATGCCATAATTCCATCAAAATAGCTCCAAAAAGTAGGAAAACTTGTGCTTTTCCACTTTTCTTGTCTTCAAGAGCTATGATCACAAATATTAACAAAATAAGACATAATGAAGCATAATCACACATAAATCCTCCTAAAAACATAGGAAAATGACCATAAAAACATGTCATATTTTGGTCTGATCACATCCATATCACTGCATTGATTAAATAACACATGCAGTTTCACAGTAGAATAGGTACTATCTTTGCATTTTTAACCAGCTCGGCATGCATAAACACTCAAAGTAGTCTAGCATCGCATGGTTGTAGGTCATTCATCAGGAATTCATCATCAAACACATCTCAGGGTTATAGACTCATGCTATACAGCTAGCGTTCATCCAACAAGGGGAAAAACAAGACACAGAGCATGCATTTAGGCTCATTCTCACATGTTTTTAGGCAGCATACATTTTCATTTAGCATTAGAATCCAAAAAGCATCATTTTTATTTTTACAGTTCAGAGCATATAGTGTAGAAAAAAGCAGGGAAACGGATTGCTTGAGATCATTCTCATCACCACAACATTCAATTCAGCAAAACCACTACTCAGCGTGAATTCAGTTAGCAAGCAAATATAGAGCAATAAGGCAAAGGCAACGAATCAAACTTGCAGCAGAGTTCAGTGAAAATTACGAAGCGCACAAAGGCAGTTTTCAACAAGTGGACAGCAAGAAAAGCACAAGGCAAAGCACTTCCATATGCAAATTCATTCAAACATTTCCATTTGATCAAAACAGCAAGCAAAACCAATGGCACATGGGAAGCCTCAAACACAGAAAGCGATTCACCGGCAAAATGAGAAAGAGAGTGTACCTTGGTTGCTGGCAATTCACGATTGGCTCTTCCCAAATTTTGAGACCCCTTTGATTGGCCCACGTCAGCATTTGCAGAGAGAAAACACATGTGAGAAGCAAATTGAGGAAGCAGAAATGATCAAAAGCAGGAAAAGAAAGGGTGGGAGTGCAAACTGTGTCAAGAAGTGGTCCTTTTACACGATTTACTCTTCAAGTTACACCTAAAAAACAGACAAAAGGAAGATTAAAACATGAAAAATCAAATTAATTGCCAAAAAGGGAGACCGTTAGATGAAGGAACTCACCACTGAGATTGAATGGAGACTTACCCTCTATATATCCACTTTTGGCAGAAGAAAAAGGAGGAGGTGATTTTAGCTATAATTTGAGAGGGTTTAAGGGAAGCAGGCAGCTAGAATTTAGAGAGAAAGAAGAGGCGGTGAAAAGAAAAATGTTTAGGTTTTAGGAAAGGTCACTGTTTTGGAGATTTGATCTCTGAAGAATTTTCAGTGAAATTAACTTTGGACTTTCAAAGAAAAGAGTGTAGTGATTGATATAAGTCGGAGACAGGGCTGCCGGGATTTGAGGGTTTGTGTTTCGGGTTAGGTTAGATCTAGGCAAAATTTCGAAGGTCTTTGAATTCTCTTTAAGGATAAGAAAGGAGTAGTTTTGAGGTTTATTTTAGCAGAAATAGGGGTCGCCCTGGTGGTGGCGACGGCGGTTCTAAGTCCCGGGTTAGAGAGAAAGAAGAGAAAGGAAAGAGGCAAAAGGAAGAAAGAAGATAATAGGGGACCTGACGGTAGTGACGGCTTGGGTTGATGGAGGCACCGGTGCAGGAAGAAGCAGCGGCGATGGTGGCGCTGCAAGGGCAGCGGCGGTAGGGTTTCAATGAAGAAAGAGGAGTCGGGTTCAGCGGAGAGAAGAGGAAGAAGAAGGGAAAAGAAAAAAGAAAGGAAAATAAAAAACTCAAAACAGGGTCGTTTAGGTGGTGACCCGACTCGGTTTTGGCGGTTGACCCAGTGGGTTAGCCCATTCCAAAATTTCACATAAACTCAAGTATAAACTTTCTTCCTTGTTCAATTTAATCCTATATCTATTCATGAAATTGAAGTTCTGCTGATAGTTTTGGTGCAATTCGGTCCCCAAGGTCCTTAATTGGGTCAATTTAGGATCTATAGCTTTTAATTTCATAATTTTTTTTATCTCAAAAAAATTCATAATTTGTTTAATTTAAAGTTCAATAGGTTTTAATTTTTAATAAATTGGATATTAGATTAAGTTAGAATTAATAATTAATTTACATTTCCATAATTAATCAGGATTTACATTTGCATCATACATCATCAATTATCTGTTTATAATTGTTCAGTGACTCGTGTTTATACCCGAATATGAGATTCCCCTAGAAAGGGATTCTCTAGGTCGGGACCGCTTCATAAATTGCAGCGGAATGCCAAGCCGTACTTTATGGAGTGGCCCCGGTTGAACACTTGTTTACTTCATGGTTAATCATATTGCATTATCAAATGTCATCTGAGTTTAACAACAATGGGATTGAACGTTTATTCCGAAGATGGAATACCCCTCTATGGGATATCCTAGGTCGGGACCGCTCTATAAACCGCCCCGAAGACTGGATTAGTGGATTTATGGAGTGACCCCGGTTAAATGTTCTTTTCTCTTGATAACTTGACGGTCCATGCATCATTTGCATCATGTCTAGGCAGACCCACCAAAAAATCAAAACTAGGGGCAAAATAGTAATTAGGGTTAAGGCCAGTTTGAATAATTAAGAAATTATGAAATTTAATGTTTTAAAATTAAAAAGATTAAGGATAAAAATCCAAATCGAATTTTAACTTTAATTTCCCAAAATACCCTTTCAAACAAAAGGTCAGTCTTGTCACATTTCCCGCATTTATATTTAATTTTTAAATTTCCTAAGATACCCTTTCGGACAAATGGTCAGTTATGCCACATTTCACACCTTTAGATTTAATGTTTTATTTCCCAAAATGCCCTTTCAAACAAAGGGTCAATGGTGTCACATTCTTGCATACAAACTAAATTTTTGATTTCCCAAAATATCATTTCAGACAAAGGATCAGTCTTGTCACATTTTCTACATGTAGACTTAACTTTTTATTTTCCAAAATACCCTTTCGGAAAAAGGGTCAGTTTTTCACATTTGTTGCATTTAGATTTAATTTCCCAAAATACCCTTTCAGAAAAAGGGTCAGTCTTGTCACATTTCTTGCATTTAGACTTGTTTTTTTATTTCCCAAAATGCCCTTTCGGACAAATGGTCAATTTTGTCATATTTCTGCAAACAAGTTTAATTTTAATTTCCTAAAACACCCTTTCGGACAAAGGGTCAATCTTCCTATGCTTTCGCGTCCAAGTTAAATTTTCTTCCTAAAATACCCTTTCGGTCAAAGGGTCGGTTATGTCATGTTTCTTTCATTCAAAAGAATAAAAGGTTTTAAGACTTAAGAAAACAAAAAAGATTAAGATTAAGCATTAGAATTAAAAGCAACCAACTTAGGATTTACCTCAGATTATTGTTAAAATTTCACTACCATCATATCGACGAGTGTTGTGGGGGTGCTAATATTTCCCCACACGTAACTGACTCCCGGACTTAGGTTTTGGTTCATAGACCGTAGCATTAGACTTAGTGTGTCTGTCATCAAGCACATGGTACATTAGGTCTAATAATCAATAGGTGGCTAATAACACCTAGGTAAAAAAGATTAGTGGCGACTCCTTAGGCCAGGTTAGTTTTCCAGTGGTTTCGGTAAGGTCCCCCAGACCCTCACGTTGCGACACATCGTGGCGATAACTCCACCAAAAGCGATCCACTGCTTGGTCTAGCCCACCATGGCTTTAGATGCAACATACAAACAGGGATTTATTCTTAGCTTACTCTCTCCAAACCATGGCACAAAGCTTTTTCTGGCCATCCATGGCGGTTTCCCGACTCCAGGGGACCATTGGGGAAAATATGGCCCCAATGCCTCTGCTGGGATTTTACTATTCACGGTTTCTGCTGGAAGATTACTGTTCATGGATCGTTGCTGGAGTATCGGTCCACCATCGGGTCCTTCTGGGGCCCACAGCAATCTGACGTGGCGGCACTTGATCAAACTATGCATAGGACTCACCCATATGGAAGTATCTCTCTATTTAATCTATTTCCCTTAATTCTATTATCTATTTATCTATTTTCATTATCTATTATTTATTTTCTTGATTCTACTATTATCTATGGCTAACAAGTTGCTTTGTGGCACCTCTTAGGTGCTGACACGTGGCCCCAAGCCCATGTCCATGTGGAATCTAGTTGGGAACATGGTTTGGTTGATTATGAGGTAATTGTTGTGTTCTAATCCCTTTTTAGTCAAATTCTTAACTTAAATGCTTGGGTAAGCTAATGATGATTGACATAAAGATGATTAGAAAGAAAATAGTGACCTTAGGAAACCTATACACGTTACCTCCACTTTGGGCTGAAGGGAATCTTGTCATAAGCATTAAATGTTTGTCCTTGAGAGTTTAATGTTGATGGGAGAGGAAACTTGTGAATAGTAATACACAATGGATATAAGGCTGCAGTAAGTAGTCCGCTGGATATTTGGCATACAGCAAGTGCACTCCAGCAGTGCAACAACCTACCTCTCCTCTCCCAAACCACTCTTGCTATTTCCTTCTTTATTCTCTCCACTAACCCTATATTTTTCCCTTTTCCACATAATACTATTTTCTTCTTGGATTATCTATTGTTCTTCATTGTTAGTGGTGAACAACTGTCTGTTTGCTGTAAGACTGCCTTGCTGATGTGTCACTCTGTCAAGGAGGAAGTTCTGCTGCTGGGAAGTGCTGCTAGGCACTTCAATCGAAGTCTTATTCTTCATCAACAAAGGAGGTCAGTAGCATGGCTATTGTGATGCAACTCTGCTAAGGTATTACTCTGCCAAGAAGGAAGCACTTCTGCCTGGAAGCGCTATTGAGGATCTCGAATACTGGTACTCTATTGAGACACGGTGCCGAACAAAACTTCAAAGGGGGTGAAGGCCCACTCTCTTACGAGCTTGGACCTTCACTTTAAACTTGGCTCGGAACTCAGAATAGGGGGTGAAGACTAGTTCCTTATCCATTCATACTTGCTAGAGGTTTATCTAGCTGGCGACTCCATCCGCGTGTTTAAGGTGATTTAGTGTCACGGCATCAGAAGGTGCCACATCATCTCTACTAACAGAAAATACCCCCATAACAAGTTACCCTATACGTTCGCGCAGCTTAGCGCTCGTGGGTGAAAATCTAGTATATACATTGATTAACCATGATGATTTTTTTTTTTAATAAATTTAGAACTAAGGGTAGGTTTGTCATATAAATAAATCTCAACATATATATCCTACCCATTATTTTTGTAACCAGGTGAAATTACTCTCAACCCCTTTTAACTTTTACCTGGAACAACCCTTTCGCCCCGTTTTGGTCTTTTTTCCCTTGGCTAATTACTCAATAATTCTTATGTTCTATGTGGTTTGTATTGGGTTTATTGGGTTATAAAAGTAAATTTTGGTTTTGTTGACTATTTTTAGATGATTAACTATGTCCACACACATTAGCGTGTTTTAATGGATCATATTAATTGCCAATGACAATTGATTAATGACTATCAAGAACAAATGATCTTTTCTACACTTTCTTATCTTTTTGGGTTTTTTTTTTAATTAGAAGAGTTATAGAAGGCTTTGTTTTGCTAAAGTACATGTTTAAATCTATACTCGTCTTTTTTTTATTGAAATCTATACTCATCTAACTCCATTAATAGTGTGAAAATGAATAATCGGTTATCGGGTTTAAAATTCTGAATTCATTGAGCCCAAATATGGTATGGTGTGAACAATATTTACATTCATTAAATTAACTTAATGGCCCTTAATTTTTCTCACAAGTGAGAAAACTGAAGTGACAAAAAACAGTTAAGCAAAATTGAACACGAGAAAGTCTTTGGGGAAATGGATTTCATTTCATTTTTGCGTTCCTCCATTGTTGAAGGATATTTAAGAATGTGTTTATACCTCAATTTACAATTGAGGGTAAATTGATCTTCACATAAATATTACTAAGATGTGTGGTCAAGATTTAATTAAAAATCCTAAAAAAACTTGGTTTCTGCACCACCCTAGTTCTAATAGAATTAGGAAAATCTTATAATTAATTAATAAAGGTTGAAATTTATTAATTATTTATTAAATAATTATTATTTTCAGAATAATTATTATTAATATTTCCTTTTATGCCGCCCCTACCTAGGGAAGTGGCATAGAAGATCAAGCAAAAGCAGTTTCCTTTAATATTGCTGTCAACTAAGGAGGCAAGCAGTAAAAAAGGGAAGTTGTTTACCATCAACCCATGAGATGGAAAATATCTCATGGACTCACATAATAAGGCCCAAAGTCGTCCCCCATGTAGAGGACAGGCCGCCCTCTTCCCTGATGAGAGTTATTTTTCTCTTCCTGCAGGAAGGAGGAAGAGACCTAAATTTGTCAGCAAAAGAAACACCTACCTACGTGAGAGAGGCATGAGATTTTCAACCTCACACCTCCTCAACATATTCAACCTAACATAGTGGAAAAATCGCCTAGCCCTTTTCCTCTCCCCGGGAGGCAAAACTACAACCCTGCATTTTGTTCAATTAAGGACAAAATGTTAAAATTGATCAATTGAAGAGGCTAGAGGCTGTGATTTCTACCAAGGAGCATACCATGATGATCCTTGAGCTATGTAGATCATCTTGGTAAAATTTCACCTTATTCTGACATCGGTGTAAAAACTTATGCCCGATTTTCAGTTAAAGACATTTTGGGGAGTGAAACCAAGTTCACCATGAAAGAGAGCTCGAATTCACTTGGAATTTTTTACATAGTCTTATGGAGATAATCTAAGCCTACTGGTGAAATTTTGGTTTACTCCGACTTCGTTTGCAACTTTTGCATTCTTTTTAGTTAAGGACATGTGGCTTTCTCACCCCGGTTTAAGCCTTTTCTTAATTAAGTGTTATTTTCATGATTTGAAGAGTTAAGTATGACTAAGTAAAGATAATTTCGTGGCCTTAGTGTTAAAAGTCCAAGTCATGATGTCAAAAGGCCACTACTTAGTCAAATTAGTTGATTTCAGCACAAAAGGAGCAACGAAGACATGTTGAAGTGTGATAGGAAGAAGGAAGAATTATTCATCAGCCATCTAGGAGGAAGATTTCCGTATCCCATCTAGAGAATGATGCCTTGACATCTTCTCTTCCCTCTACCCAGTTGTTGGAAGCAATTAGAAGAAGAAAGAAGCTTCACTGCACCTTCCTGTAAGTTGTCATCTACCAAGGAGGAGGAATTCAGCAAGTCAGGCCCATTAAATGCTAGGCCCATGCCGCCCCTTATATAAAGGGATCCATTCCGAAGCTTCAAACAGATATCACTCATCTCAAAATCCAACTCCTGAAACTACAAACTTACTCCACGCAAAAAACCAAGCTCCGTGCTTATTTTTCTCTCAGGCTTTGCGCCTTTTCCCTTCGTTCATCACGAGTTCTTACTCATTCTTCAATATTTTCTTGTTAGATCCTGTCTCAGGACACCCAAACACTCTTTTAGTGTTTTTCCCTTGTTTCAATCTTGTCTCCGGACACAAAAACACTGTACATGTGTTTCTCTTTCATCAATAACAATCAAATTGTTATTTTTTCCAAATCTCAAATCTCAATCAATAAGAAATCTCGTAGGCACCAATTCAGGAAGACATGTTGTTGTGGATCCAATGATTTAAATGCTCCGGTGTGACTTTGATCCAGTCCCCACAAATCGCTCTGATCTTTTAATCTGCTGCTCCGCGCACCAGATCTAGTTTTTACATCCTCTTTGTCAATTTCAGCAAATTGACTGGCACACCCCTATGCTGTCATAAAGAATTCTCCGCGAAAACTCTAGCAAGAGATTTTTGGCGCAACAGAATGTATTTTTTAAAGGATTTATTTTTAAGGATATATTATGATGATATATATTATATTTTTTTTGGCCGAAATATATATTACATTTGCTATGTGTGAAAACAAATAATATGTACAAACAAGTTTACCCATATTGAAAAATCTCTATAGTGCAAGCGCGGGATATATAGTGAGTAATTATTTTGAAATTCAAATCTCACTTTTGGGTGCAATAATTGCATTTTTTTAGTACCTTTATGGAGATTAGCATTGGTTAAGCAAACCCTACATAAATATTAAAAAAAAAAAGTTGGACGACTCAAATACATTACGAACTTGATGAATTTATCTTCAATTGTGTCTTAGTTTCCTTAGACATCACATTTCTATCGTTAGATAGTTGTTAGTTGTAACTTTTGTAATCATTTTAGGTTAATTCTCTAATTTTAGATCCTATTGGAGGAAGAACTCTATTTGGAGTCCTATTTGGCTATTTTGACATAAAAGAAAAAAAAAAAATCCTTCTCATCTGTAAGAGTCTTAGTCTTACCTAGTTCATAAATCACCAACAGTCATACATTAATTTACAGTCGTATGTAGATTGATTTTGCCATACCCTAATTAACGTAATTTATATTACCTCAAAATAAAGCATGCCAACTAACAAAAAATAAATAAAGCATGCCAAGGTTGACATAATTCCGAGTCTATTAATTAATGTGAAGTCTTGGATACGCTATTACGTTATTCATTTTCTAAAACTATATTGTATTTTTTTCTTATCAAAAACTATATATTTTTTTATATAATACTACTTCTTTGTCATATTGAAATCGTGCATTGTTGTAATGGCGGTTTTGAATCGTTCTCCATCTCCGCGTATGTCAAAAATTTCCAATTCGCAACGAAGCCCTTTTTGCCAACAAATTGTGCTTTTCTTTTTCTTTAACAAAAATAAAAGAAAAATGCTAGTACTAAATTATTTTGAGTAACAAGTTGTAAAGAAAGCTCATTGACCTCCTTTTATCCATTCTCGTTTTTTAAACGGCAATATAAAAATATTGTACTAGTATTTATTTAATTTTATAAGCCCAAAGCCGAAGGTAGGTTTAAAGCAAAGCAAATGGCAAATTGGTCAATCAAAGAAGCCGGGCAGCCGGCCATATATATACTATTCCCTCCGTTCCAAATTGAATGGTCACATTGGATTTTTCTTGGTCAAACGAAGTCGTTTTTGACCATTATTTATGAAAAATTTATATATAATTAAAATTTAAAAAAATATATGTTTTGAAAATTTTAAGTTTTAAATTTTCCAAAGTTTATTTTTAAAAAAATTGTAAAAATTATATTTTTGTAATAATTAATGGTTAAAGATGGCTTTATTTGACCTATAAAAATCAAATGTGACCATTCAATTCGGAACGGAGGGAGTAGTAGTATTGTTTTTCTCTTTTATAACAACATGAAATTTCTTGTAACGTTTCATTTTTTTTCACATATATAACGTTTCATTTTAATCACTAAGAACTAAGCATAATTTACCAATTGGCACTAACTTCCAACGGTATCAGTAATCACATTAGATCCTGACTAATTCAAAGTCAAACCATGTTAGACTACAAATGGGAGGAACCTATCCTAAAATATGTTTTTCTCATTCATAAATTTAGAACGTTAAATCTTGTTTAAGGGGTATTGAACCCATTCCATCGATCTAAGTGATCCTAAACTTATTTTTCATAAATAGAGTTTCGAATTTGAATCTCATCAATAAAGAAAACCATTATGAGGAAAGCTTTACCTCATAATAATGAGGTGATTTGAACAGGATTACTCGTAAAAAGTAAAATGGTTAGTGCAATTAAAACTATTAACCACTCCCTCTGATTCAAAATAAGTGTTACATTAGGAATACCACACATATTAAGACAATAATTAACTCACCTTAAATTTAGTAAAAAAATATTTTAAATGACCTAAACACCCCAACCATTTATTAATTACATTTATCTTCTCTCTCCCTAACTACCCTTTAATTAGGGTATATATGGTAAAAATACTACAAATTGTATTGGTTTTATAAGTGTGACACTTATTATGAAATAAAACAAAACTTGATTTGTGACACTTAAAATGGATTTGAGGGAGTATTAAAATTTCCATGTTAAATGCAGTTATAATTTTTCATTAAAAATAATTAGAGATCAACTTATCATTTTATAATTCCACTAATTCAAGTGATTTGACACATATTTCTCATAATTTAAGTTTTAAATTCGAGTCTTATGAATTGATAAAATCATTGTGAAGAAAATTTTACCTCATAGCGAGCCGACTCAATTTGAATAGAATTATTCGTAATTAACGTTAAAATGGTTGGAGCAATTACAACTATTAAAGCTTCTTCATTTCCATGAGAAGATTGATAAATAATACAATTATAATTTTTTCCTTTAAAAATAATTAGAGATCAATTTATCATTTTAAATGGAGTAATTTTTTAATCTTGTGCCAACAATTATAATTGATGATTATTTTCTAAAAAATATAATTGATGATTAATAAAACATAATGCATAAATATATAAAATTTTTGAGGAAAAGCGAATTGAACTTTCATTTATATTAATGAAAGTACAAACTCGAGCATAAATATATAAACTAATTAACCTTGAGGAGGGATCAACTTACACCCGGTGTAAAATAACTTGTTTTACACATTTTTCTAATTTAATCTAGAATTAATATTTTTAAAAATCAACCGTTGGATTTAATACTCTTATTGAATGGATCATTGACGTAAAATTTCAAGTCGATCCGATATCTTTATCATATCGATCAGGACTCTCCAACGTTTTTCAATATTTTCAATATATATTTAACGATGGAAAATATTATGCATCCAAAATATAGTTAAATATCTTCAATTAACTTGAAATTTGACATACATGATCTATGTGATAAGAATTAACAGTCGTATTGAGTAAATTTAAATTCTAAAAAAATATAAGAAAGCAAAAAACTGGTATAACTTACACCGGGTGTAAGTTGATCCCTCCTCATTAACCTTTTAGCTTTTAACTTTATAAGGAATGTTTTAAAGACTTTTTGCAATCATCATAGGTAAAAAAAGATAGAGAAAATGATAGCTAGTTTTACTTTTACTTGAATCATTTTTTGTTTTGTAGAAACTTACTTGAATTATTAATTTATTATATTATCAATAACATACAATATTTATATGATGAAGCCTTGCCAACCCCTCCCCCGTTGGCAGGTCACATCAACAGTGCTATGACAAATGATTTAGGTTTTAACCTAAATCATAAATGCCCATTTTTAGTAAATAATATTTAAGAAAACGAATATATATATATATATATAAAGATCATACTCCCTCAATTCTGGATTGAATGGCCATGCTTAAATTTTTTATCAAACAAAGCTATTTTTGATTATTATTTATGAAAATTTTATATGTAATTAAAATATTAAAAAAATATGTTTTTGAAAAATTTAAGCTCTAAATTTTCCAAATTTATTTTTAAATGGTCAAAAATGGCTTAGTTTGACCCAAAAAGTCAAACGTGACCATTCAATTCGGAACAGAGAAAGCATAATAATAATAATAATAATAATAATAATATAATAATAGGGAAATTTTGAGATTTAATAATAATACTATTTGTGTGTTAAAACTTTGTAAGAGATGGTAAAATGAATTTAAATCTAAAAATCCATCCGAAATCTATTCAAATCTAAACTTAATTGATTAAGAGAGTTAATTATCTAAATTTGAACCCGACCTGAATTTGTACCCAAACCTAACCCGGATCCAAAATGATTTTAGTAATAAGTGTTATGAAATAGTGGACTTACCACACCACATCAAAGCCTAAATTATCTACTGGATTTTATCCTGTGGAAAACTTGAATAAATTTGAAGAGATACAGAGAGAATATTCCAGAGAATATTATCAACAGAAGATATCATCAGAAGATTTTAACTGAAGATTATCTGGAGGTTATCTGAAGATTTAAGTAGATTATATTTAGATATTATTTGATTATGTAATCTAGATTTTATTTAGATTTTATCTCTTTAGATGATCTTGTCCGTTGTAACTTTCAACTATAAATAGGCTACCTCAGTTCAGTTGTAAACACACCTCATTTTTGTATTTCATTCTCTTTGGAGTAATAAGAAATTCTCTCTCATTTTCTCTCTATTGTTCTTCGCGTTCTTATTAGTTTTATAACACGTTATCAGCACGAAAGCTCTATCTTTTAACGCAAAGCTTCGATCTTCTATTTAAGGTTTGATCTTTCAATTTTAAGTTTTTTTTTTCTAAAATTTGTTTATATTGTTATCTTTTTACCCTTATAGTAAATAATATCGAAAATTACCTTTGACACCTGAAGTTGTCATTTTGGTAAATTAAAATTACATTTGACACCAGAAGTTGTCACTTTGGTAAACTAAAATTACCTTTGGCACTAGAAGTGTTACTCCAGTAAATTATAAAAACTGTTGACACTTGTCACCTTGAGTTATCACGATTAAAATTTATTTTTGACACAAAAAGCTGTCATAATTAACATTACTTATTTACTACGGTAAATTTTCTTTTGACACCGGAAGTTGTCATACTAAGATGGAGATTATTATAAAATTTTTGCCTTGCAAATAATATTTTGGCAACCGAAGTTGTCATAGGCTATTCCCGATATATAGATAAATAATATTGATTAGACACCTGAAGTTGTCATACTAGATCCATGTGCTATCAATTACATGTCTAGGAAAATTCTGTCTAAGGAGTGTGGATTTTAAGTGGGACCGTATGTGACCCCTCCATTTTTCCTGGGAATTTACCTGGTGTAATTAGATAGAAATTTTTATGTCATTTAACATCTGAAGTTGTCAATATAAGTGCAAATGGAAAATATTGAGAAAAAGCATATTATATACTTGTTTGATAGTGCTACCACACATACGATGTTAAGTAGCAAAGACTTTTTCTCAAGTATAACATTGTGTAAAGCAAATGTTCGTACTATATCTGGTCATAAGATTATGGATGGCTATGAGAATACCATAATTACTTTTCCAAATAGCACTTCTTTACATCTTGAAGATGCATTATTAATTAGTAGGTCGAGGAATAATCTACTTAGCTAAAGATGTACACAGTAATGGGTACCATCTTCAGAACTACAAGAATCATGACATTTAGTGACACCGTCTTTGTGACGCTCAATTATTTTGTCACAAATAATATGGTTTTTGTGACAAAAATTTAGTTCGACACAATTGTTGGAATAACTTGTGACGACTTACTATTTCGTCACTATTATTATGGTAATTGTGACAAGTAAGGGTCAGTCACAATTATGTTGTCACTAATGATATGTTAGTAGTGGCAATGAATGCTTTGTCACTATACAATTGTCACTAATAGCATTCCCAAATTGGCGCATAAACAATTTTGGCGGGAATGTATGTAATTGTGACTAAAATATCTTTGTCACAATTATTTTCAATTATTGTGACAAAAAAGTTGCTTGTCACTTTAACATTTTTTAGTTGTGATGAACATTGTCGTCACTATAAAATTCAACAAGATAATGCCAACCAATAGTCATCACAATAAGAAATTTACACTATAGTCACAATTGTTCAAATTAATTGTGATAAGAAAAAGGTCACAAAAATTATTTACTAATTATGACAAACCATGTCGTCAATATAAATCGAATGAATTTATAGCAATGACATTCGTCACAATAATAACTTTCCACTGTGGTCACTACTGTTTAAAATAATTATGACAAAAAATTTTCACAAAAAAATATGTACTATTTGCGACAAACCATGTTGTCAATTATAAATTCAACAAGTTAATATCGACAACATTTGTCACAATAACGAGTTTTCACTATGGTCACTACTATTCAAAATGTTTATGGCTAACAAATAGTTTGTCACAAAAACTTATATACTAATTGTGCCAAAACTTGTCATCACTATAAATTCATTGGGATAATTTAGGACATTTAATCATTTACCTTTTAGTATAATCCTTTGTCACTAAAAAATTTATTAGTAGTGACTAGAAACTAATTATCACCAAATAAGTCCAATCAAAAGGTTGGGTCGGGCTTAATTTGGCTTTCCGATTAAAGTCCATTTAATTTGAGTTTTAATATTAAAAGAAAATTTTAATAATAAATACATCCCGATTTAAAATTCAAAGTAATAAATTTAAAGTAATGAAATATTTTATTAGCCCCTTTTTATTAAAGTCTTCACTTTCACGTGCGAATAGACATTTAAATTTCTTAAATTGGACATGTGAACAAAAATTATACTATATAATATTAAATAGATAGTCCACCCAAGACACTAATTTTTCGAAAGCATTTTTTATACTTGAAATATTAAATTTAACTTTTGAGTCCTTCATTAAAGTTGTAGATCGTTAAACAACTTTTTAATAAACACTTGAATCATCTCAATCGGACGTCTAGAGCAAAATTTATGTAATATTAAGTAGCCATCCATTCCTGCTAACCGAAAAAACTAATTTTTCAGGAGCATTTTGGATACTTTAAACATCAAATTTAGCATTCGGGTCTTTCATGAAAGTGATCATGAAACAATCTTTTAATAGACACTTGAATCAGCTCAATCAGACATTTTAAACAAAAATTATGTAACATTAAGTAGACTATCAATTCCCGCTAACTAATACAACTAATTTTTCGAAAGCATTTTGGATATTTGAAACATCAAATTTAGCTTTCGAATCCTTCATGAAAGTTGTAGATCATGAAACGAAATTTTAACAAACACTTGAATCACCGCAATCAGACATTTAGAGTAAAAATTATGTAACATTAAGTAGACTGTCAATTCCCGCTAAACGATACAAGTAATTTTTCGAAAGTATTTTGGATACTTGAAACATCAAATTTAGCTTTCGAATCCTTCATAAAAGTTGTTGATCATAAAACAACCTTTTAACATACACTTGAATTGCCGCAATCAGACATCTAGAGTAAAAATTATGTAACATTAAGTAGACTGTCAATTCCCGTTAACCGATAAAACTAATTTTTCGAAAGCATTTTGGATATTTGAATTGAAACATCAAATTTAACTTTCCAATCCTCATGAAAGTTGTAGATCATGAAACAACCTTTTAATAGACACTTGAATCACCACAATCAGATATCTAGAGCAAAAATTTTGTAACATTAAGTAGACCGTCAATTCTTACTAACCGATACAACTAATTTTTTAAAGCATTTTGGATACTTGAAATATCAAATTTAGTTTTCAACTCCTGCATTAAAGTTGTAAATCGTGAAACAACCTCTAAATAAAAATTTAAATCACCTCGATCAGACATTTAAAATCAAAATATTATAATATTTAATATTCCATCCATTCCCGCTAATCGTCTTTTATATATATATATATATATATATATATATATATATATATATTATTAATAC
>AWUE01015760.1:0-59004 GCA_001974825.2 Corchorus olitorius | reverse complement strand
CAATATTTCTTTTTAGTCAATACGTTTACACAAATACCTAAGAATTTAATTAATGTAAGTATTTCAGTTATTATAGTATTACATTTAATTAATGTAAGTATTTTAGTTATTATATATATTACATAGGAATTTAAAAATTAATTGAAATAAGGGTGCAGTAAAAGAAATTATAAATTTTAATATAATAATATATTTAATTTAATTGATAAAATTAAATTACATATTGAACCTTAAAAGTTTAATTTTATAAATACATGTTTACCCTTTAAATGAATACTAAACTCTTAAAATTAAAAAGATTATTTTAGATATTTCAGGTCAATGGTTTTGAAGTTTAGACTTATATAGTATATAGATATATATATATATATACTAGTTTTAACTTTCACGTGCATTGCACGTGGCCCAACGTGTTTAGATGAAATATTCATATGAAATTATGATAACCTCCCTATTAAATTATTTAATGATAATTACACTATTATTGATGACATCCTTATAAAATTTTAATAACCTTCCTATGAAACTTTAATAATGATACTATAAGATGTTGATAACCTCTATATGATGTATTGATAATCACGTTATGAAAATTTAAAAACCTCCATATGAATTGTTAGTATCACACACTGAAATTTTGATAGTCACACTATGAAGTTGTGATAACCTCGCTATAAAATTTTGATAAACCTCCCTATAAAATTTTGATAACCTCCTTATGAAATCTTGATAGCTACAAATTTTGATAACCTCCCTATGATTTTTTGATAACCTCATTATGAAATTTTGTTAATCTCCCTATGAAATTTTGATCTACATACTATGAAATTTTGATCTACATACTATGAAAATTTGAAAACTAAACTATGAAATTTTGATAACCTTCATATGAAATTTTGATATCCTCCCTGAAATTTTGATTACTCCATAGTAAAAGTTTAATAAGCTTCCTAATTTGGTAACCATACTATGAAATTTTGATAACATCCCAATGAAATATTAGTAACCTCCATATGAAATTTTTTTAACCACACTATGAAATTCTTATAATCTTGCTATGACATTTTGATAATCTCTTTGATAACCTTTTTTATAAAATTGTGATAATCACATTATGAAATTTCAATAACCTTTCTAAGAAATTTTGGTAACCACACTGTGAAATTTTGGTAACCTTCCCATGAAATTTTGATAACTTCCATATGAAATTTTGGCAACCACACTATGGAATTTTGATAACCTCCTCATGAAATTATAATAACCATCTTATGAAATTTTGATAACCACACAGATACAAGAAAATCAAAATCACAATATCACCTACTCTTCTAACTCAACAATTTCCAATTAAACAAAGTGAATGCGGCAAAACATTATATAACAAAGAGATGGAGCTTCACTAACAATATAATGTACGTGTTAGTGTTAGTTTAATCTTTTTATTGACATTTAAAAAATTGAAATTAAAAGTAAAATATTGAATTCAAAAAATAATAGTAAAGGAAATTTGAATGTTCATCAACGAAAATCAATTTGACAAAATTATAATTTGGTCTAAATTGAAAATTTTTAATTAATTTTTAAATAATAAAATTATACTAAATTTTAATAATGGAAATTTAGAAAAATAATCGAGAAAAAGGATACAATCGGAAAACATAAAGTTAGTAGAAATTTGCATGTTCATCAATGAAAATCAATTTTACAAACTTATAATTCGGTCTAAATTGAAATTTTTTAATTTTTATGTAATAAATTTTATAATGTCAATTTAGAAATATATTTGAAAAAAAGGTACGATCGGAAAACATAAAGTTTTCCATTATGCGTACTTTTATATATAGTTTAGATAGATTTGGAGAAACTATTATTGATTGTCTCATTTCGGCGCAATAGGCTCATTTGAGTCTATGAAGTCCAAATTACCAAGTCAGATGTCTTGAAGTCTAAATCTGATATTCTTATGCCCAATTCGTTAATATAGAAGTCCAAAGAAGGAGTCTAAGTCCAATCAGTAATTATGATGCAGTAATGATTTAGCTCTAATGCAGCATTGTTAAACCCTATTTAAATGAGGAGCAAGAGCAGTTTTGGAAGAAAATTCATAACTTTTGACCCAGAGCTCAGAAAAATGCAAATGAGGTACCGTTGGAAAGAGGATTCTGAGATCTACAACTTTTATGTTTATCTCTAGACCTAATTCTGCCGTTTTGGTGGATGATTTTGCCCTTAAAATTTCTGGACAAAGTTGATCTTCTCCTAAACCGACTTGGAGAATGTTTTGGACGAAAATTCAGATGCTAAAGATGATGTGGGGCATCCCTATTGGCCACTTTGGATCCTAATTAATGAGGATAATCTAAATTTCCATTATTAAAATAATTAAATAATTAAAATATTATTTAATAATGGCAATCTAGAAATTTATTAGAAAAAAAAGGGTACAATCGGAAAACATAAAGTTTCCTCTTATTCGTACTTTTATATATAGTATAGATTCAGTATACGGGGGTTACTAAACACCCCCCCACTTTTACTTATCACCGCCCCCCCTTTGACAGTTTTGCCCTTTGTTTTATTTTCAAAATTTCAAATCCTCAGCAATCTTCAAGAACGCCCAAGAACATTTGTAATCTTCAAGAACGCTAAAGAACGTGGAATAACCGAGAACTCCGGAAATGGATTCGCCATCGAACGAGGTAAGAAAAATAAAAAATTAATGAAAATTCTCGGTGCCGCCCTAGGAGGGCGGTATGGCCATGGTAATGCCGCCCTCGGTGGGCGGCATGGCCTTGGTTAGGCCGCCCACGTTAGGCCGCCCATGCTTGGCGGCAATACCATGGCCATGCCGCCCTCGTTGGGCGGCATGTCCATGGGTTGCCGCCCAGCGAGGGCGGCACAGTCAATTTAATTTTTTTAAATTTAATTTAATTACATCATATTATTAGTATTATTGAGTATATTTTTTTTTTTGTAAAAATTGGTAATTAAATTTTGCAGGTTGAATTGGAAGATTTTGGTAGCGATGGTTTTGATTATAGTATAGCATTCGTGACTGAGGAAACCTTTGCCACCGATAATGAGGCAATTCAATGGGCAAAAGATATTGTAGTTTTGTGGATTTCGAGTTAGTAATTTCTTCCCACAAAAATGGCGGTCGGAAGAAGATCCTGAGATGTTCCTGTGGTGAACGGTATAGGGGGAAATTAAGAGATTTAGATGCCGTGGTCCGAAGGAATACAAAGACTAAGGCATGTAAATGCCCTTTCCGGGTGAAGGTCCAAGAGTTGTCTGAGTATGGCTGTTGGACGATTGTAGTATATCCTGGTCTAAAGGGTATGCACAACCATGCTTTAAATCTATATCCGGAGGGATATCGACAGAGCAGCGGACTTAGTACCACATCAAAGAAAATAGTTCGGGACATGGCTATGTCAAAGCCGTCTGCTATTCATGCGGCTATTATGAAGCAACATCCTCACGACAATGTTATCAGAAGACAAGTCTACAACTATAGACATGCTGCGCGGAAAGAGGACTCTGAGGGTCAAGATGTTTTGACTCAGTTTTTTTATGAAGCCGGGGAAAACAACTATGTATGCGATGTGTATGCTGACCCGAAGACTAGAGTGGTGACTCCTCTGTTCATGGCACATCCAGAATCAGTGACTCTATTCTGAAACTTCCCTTGGTTGATTGGCATGGATTCAACGTACAAAACAAACCAGTACAACATGGCTTTTTTTGAAATCATCGGGATGACTCCATGTAACAACAACTTCTTGATTGCATATGCTATTATCAAGAATGAGAATGAGGGGAGTTATCGTTGGGTTTTGTCCAACTTAAGGCAGTTGATTGGGAATGATGTGGAACCGACTGCTATTGTCACTGATCGGAAGTTGGGGCTGATTAGACCGATAGCGCCCACTTGCTCTGCACCTGGCACATCAACAAGGACGTTGGAGATCGAGTCTACAAACTTTGTGGAAAAAACAAGGCCATCGCAGATTCATTCAAGAATGGAATGTGGAAAAAGATCTTGGAATCCCGGACAGAAAAGGAATACTATAGACAAGTCAACCTCTTTAGAGATCGGTGGAGGAACAGACAGCAGGTGGTATTATTATTTATTTGTCGTACTATTAGGGTTTAATTAATTAATGTTATTATTATTTATTAATGTATTCATTAATTATTTCCGCAGGTGGTATCTTATATTGAGCGAACATGGTTTGTGCATAAGGAGAAGTTCGTGCACGCGTGGACGAACAATATGCGACATCTCGAGAACACTACTACTTGTAGAGTGGAGAGTGCACACTCTATGATAAAGGGATGGCTACAGTCATCCGCTGGTGCTCTCGATACAATATGGTTGCTTGTCCACACGGCAATAAAATGTCAACTTGTTGAGATCAGGTTCATTTCTTTAAAGTTTAGTTTTTGTTATTGCTGCTATTGTATGTAGATATTTTTATTCTAACTATGTTATGTTTCATTATTAGGCGCACACTTGAAGAATCTAGATATAAAGCACCTGTCATGTACTCCTCCTTTCCATTCAACTACTTGACTTGTCGAGATTCCCACTATTGTCTGAAATTGCTTGACGCTGAGCTACAAAGGATGAGAGAATTAGCCAATGAAGTGGCTGAGAGATGCTTTTGTGTGTTGAGGACAACGCATGACATTCCTTGTGCGTGTATGCCATCGTATCGAATACCCCGATTAGTCTCGAACGCGTTAACATGTTTTGGAGAACACTTACTATCGGTGATGGGGTTGAGCAATATGACTTTGTCGGTGGTGATGATATGCCGGAGTATTCACGGTATTTTCAGTCACTTGTTGAGGAAGTCTATGGTAGCGATCCTGCTGTTGTCTGCAACGCATCTCTTCTCCTACACAGCCAGCTTCACCCGGATGAAGCAAACTACCTTGAACCGGATGTGAACACGAGATTTAGAGGTCGACCCAGGGGCAGTAGATCGACAAGACGTGATCCGAGTTCGTACAGTGAGAGGGGTCGTGGCTGTGGTCGGTCCAGTAGCGACCGTAGTACCTCCACTGGTCGTGGCCGTAGCTCATCGTCATCCGTTCATAATGCCTCAGGAAATTGTACGAATAAACTTATTGTTATCTATTTTATGGGTTTTATTTATTTATTTATTTATTTTACTAAATCTGTAACTAACTAAATAAATTTTTGTTATAGATCAACTAGAGGATGACATAAGTAAATTCTGGGCGTATACCAGGATCCCAGATATAATTGCACCGTACGTGCAACGATACCTCAATGTTGCCGGATTGACGGCAACTGTGGATTCTGTGTTGTTGCGTCCTACTTTTTCAACTCTCAGGACGAATGGCTCTCGGTAAGACGGATAATTGCAAACGAGCTTTACACATACCGATCCATGTATGAGCCTATGTACGTTGCCGGTGACGGCATCGACAGAGCAGTTAGTCGTATTCGGTGGGAGGGCGGCGGTTGTGGACGGAACCACTGGATGGCCGTTTGGGATGACTTGTGGCACATTGCAACTTTTTTTAATGCCACTATTTTATTTTTTCCTACGGCCAGAATAACTCTTTATTACCATGTGCCACTGTGTTGCCTTTGCGTGCACCCTCCACTGCAACAGGGTCAGTTCGGGAGATCGGGATTTGCCACTTAGGTACTTACGAGCACTTCATTCGTCTAGATTTAGCCCCTAATTGTCCTGTACCGCCTATACTAAATTATTGGTACGAATACCATGAACCTTCTGTTGACGGTTGGGATCGAAGGTATAATATTAGGAGACAAGAATGGGAGGCTCAAAAAAATGTACTTGGTTAGTATTGATTTAATAAAGCCATATTGTACATGCTACAATCGTATAAAATGTAAATTTATCAATAGTGCTATATATTGTACATTACATATTGTACATTAGAGAATACAAGTAATTAGTAAATACGAGTCAATCCAACATCATTATTGTAGAAATGAATTTCCATGTATGGATGTAGCGAATAAATGGGGTAACATTATTGTACATTTATCAATAGTGCATTAGAGTTAAATCGAAAAAAAAAACACCTCAGAAAGGAGGAAATTGATTTTGATATGCCCATCATTGATGATTCATTTGATAGTATTAAGATAAACGGTTATAGTTTTCGTGGCGGTAATAATAGGTACTATTTCTGGCCGTTTAGATTCAGACCGATTTGTCTGAATCTAAACGGCCAGAAATAGTACCTATTATTACCGCCAAAAAAAATATAACTGTTTATCCTAATACTATAAACGAATCATCAATATGGGCATATCAAATCCAACTTCCTCCTTTCGGAGGTCATTTTTTCTTCGATTTGACTCTAATGCATCTATTGACAAATGTACAATAATGTTACCCCAATAGACAAATACATAAAAATCCATAAAAATCCCAAAATATAATGTTATATATAAATCCATAAACAAGTAAGAATAAATGAAAAAACCAATCAATCGGCTAAATGTCAATCAGCCATCAGCCTCCAATGCGCTCTCCTGCTGCGCCGCCAACTCTTCATCGTAACACTGAAGTTCACTAATCGTCTCCCTTCAGTGTTGGACTGCGCGCGTAAAGCACTATAAAGAAACAAAGAAAACATAATAAGTAAAGGAAATATAATAAGTCAAAGAAATGATTTATTTACTAAATCCACATTAGGAGTTATTTTCAACTTACATATTGACCGTTGGAGTGACTCGGCACCGCAGCAGATGGCTCACCCTGCCTCAGCAAACGAGGATGCGAATGCGCAATAAACTAGGGGAGGTAATCCGAATCACATGCGCCAGGATCCTCTGAAGATTCGTCTAAGGCGGCCACGTAGAGCATCTGCTGCAACGGGAAGCTAGTCCACTGATGCAAGGCAAACCGATTCGGCCACTCGATCTTATACAGCTTCGATGACCAGGGTCGTACTGCCGTCGGAGGCGGGAATACAGGAGAAGGGATGACCTGCACATAGTCGAGCTGTCGGAGGCATCGACCTGGGATATATGACTCACTCACATCCCGATACTGAATCAAACCGGTATACAAAGTCCTCGGGACAACGAGAGCCGGACGACTCCCGTACGGCAACCAGGTCACCTAAATACATATAGAATAAATGAACACAAAGATTAGTCACTAAATTGAGTAGATAATATAGTTACCTATATAATTATTATAAATCAAATGCATATAATTACCTCTGAAGTAGTCATGCTGTCAAGACGGCGATGTAATGTCGTCAACCGATCCGACGATCTGTCCTCAGCTCGGACAGCCCAACTCGCACTCCGAGGCAATGAGGGATCAAGACGATCACGTGGGGGGCGAAAGCATGGGAAGTACTCGTAAATCCATGCCTGCAGTAGGGTCATGCAACCAGCAATGCCCTGACAATCTCCTCTACTCGCCACACCTAACTGACGATATAGATAGGCTAATGCCGCACCTCCCCATGAATATCCGGGGAGCACCGTCAACCCCTCCTTCACCTCGTGCAGGCATGAAGGTCTAACAGAACCCAAACTCATCCTATCGTCTGGGTCTCAGACACCCGTGGAGACCCGCAGGTCTGGAAGACCGACTCCCTCAAAACTCCCCCACGATCCCAGTGCACTGTATTCAAGACCTCCAGATCAACGGCCATTTGCTCCATACAGGCGAACTGCAGCTCATCATACCCCGGATCCTCGGTAATCAACTGTCCATCCACAGGCACACCGAGGATATGATGAACATCATGCAGCATGATCGTCATCTCACCGAAAGGCAAGTGAAAAGAGTTCGTATCAGGCTGCCACCGCTCGACGAATGCAGAGATAAGTGGACGATCAATCGATCTGAACAGGCTGTAAGGGAGGTGACCCAACCCAGTACTCTCAATCATTGTCCGCGCCTCCCCTGGCATCACCTCATACCAATTTCTCAATTTCTGCCAAACATTAGCTCTGTTCTGGTACTTCAGCACTCCTCTCATCTCGCCCTCAAACATACGCGAAGCTACGTGCCCAAGAAAACTGGGAATCACATCACCGTATGTAGGGCCACCAGGCACTGCATCCCTAACCACCCAGCTATCATCAGTGGTGCAGGATCGTCTGGATCGTTTGCTGCTCCTTGAAATTCATTTTAATTTAGAATATCAAATAATAACTCAAATAATTTATTAAAAAAATTCATAAATTAATTTTACCCTAAAACTAATCTAATAAAATCAATTTATTAACTCAAATTGTAACAAACTAAATACCTGATGTCGATGCAGCACTAGCAAAGCGGCCACATGTACCCCTCCTAAAAGGGAGATCAATATGTGGCTGGGACTCGGAGTCCGAAGCAGAAGAAGTATACCCCGTAGCTCCATCAAAACCAGGCTGCTGAAACTGAGTAGCAACAGCAGCAGCCTCTATCTCCCTCTGGTCCCTCAAACTCTGAGCAGCAACATCAGCCTTCCTCTCCCTATAAATCCGAGCAGCCTCAGCCTCTCTCTCCCTTTGCAACTGCTCATGTCTCTCCCTACGGACGGAGGCATTAACATTGCGACTCCTAGTGTGCCGCGCTCCAGAGCTACCCACGCTACCCACCTCCCTTCCACCCTAAATACAAAATATAAACAATTATAATTAATTATAGTAAATAAACTAATTAATTATAAACTAAGTCAAACTATTAAATTAATTAAGAATAATTAATTTTAATTAAATTTCAAAATTATTTCTAATAAACAGTCATAAATTAACTAATTAAAACTAATAAACTAAATAATTCATTAAATTTAAAATTAGTTCTAATTAAAATTTTTATTTAATTAATTAAATGTTCAATAATTTTTCTTTTAAAAAAATTGTTTAGGAAAAAAAAGGGGCAATGCCGCCCTAGCTGGGCGGCAGCGCCGTGGCAACGCCGCCTAGCTGGGGCGGCAGCGCCGTGGCTGTCAACTCCCATTTTAACCCGAAATTCAAAATATTTCAACAGATCTAGATCTAAAACTATCAAATTCAAACCATTTCAATAGATCTAGATCTAAAACTTGTAAATCTTACCATTTTAATCGTCAGATTCGGCCTCGTCATGATTTTCTTGAGGATTTGTTGAAGTAATTCAAGGTTGAAGAAGTTGTTTGTTGAAGAAATTGTTGTTTGTTGAAGGTTGGAGAAGTTTGAAGAAGTTGTTAGAAAATGAAGGTTTGAAGAATTTTAAAAATATGAACAAAGGGCAAAAATGTAAAAAGGGAGGCGGTGACAAGTAAAAAAGGAACGGTGTTTAGCGATTCAGTATACAATAAATCTGCCTAGGGAAAAAATATATATTTTTAAATTTATTTGGGCCCCACCTAAAAAATTGATAAAATACTCTCCTTACCAACAAAAAAAGGACTTAATTAGATTTTAGAGTTTTGTGGCTTAACAAAATTTTGGTGGACCAAAATTATTGCGCCTAATGACTTTAGGCGGCAACTCAAAATTTTTGTTTTAATCAAATAAATACTCCTAAATCCAGTATATATTTAATATATGTATGCCGTGTAGCCCTAGCCCCATTTAGAAAAAAAGAAAAAGAAAAAGAAAAAAAGAACGAAAGAAGAAGCAGATCACAACCTCACGAGCCGTCAACTTCAATCCAAAGTTCTGTCTCTCCATTTACTACTTTTCTTCAATCTTTTATTTGAAGGTAAAAATACAAATCATTGTTATATTATATATTCCTTTTTAATTTTTTAATGGATTTTAATATATTTTATCTTGAGAATTGGGTTCCTCAACGGCTTGATAATGGGTATTTTTTTCTTTTTGTATTATAGGGTACGGAAATTTTCATTGTTGAGTATTTGATTTTCTATTAGACCTAGATTTGTTTCAGGTAGGGTTGAGTATTAGGCGGTTCAAATCGCCCGAAACCGTCAACGGTTTTTTGTGGTTAAGTCAAATTACGGTTTAGACGGTTTGACGGTTTGAACCGCCAAAGGTTTAAGTAATAAACGGTTGGTGCACGGGTTTGAGATTTTCAAAACCGTAACCGACCCGAACCGATCGTTTAGTAATATTTATAATTAAATATATATTATATATATATAAAATAATATTAGATATATATAATTACATATATAATAATATATAATTATTAAATGATTTAAACTGTCTAAACCGTATAACCGACCGCATAACCGCCTAAACCGTATAGTCGGTTTAGACGGTTAAATGGTCAGTTAACGGTTCCAAAAATTAGTTGGCGGTTTATAGTCGGTTTTGAAAACCACAAAATCGAAACCGAACCGAACCGACCGTTACTCACCCTTAGTACCAGGCAATGAGTGTTCTTGGAAAGTGGGTTCTTGTTCATGATGGTGAAGATTGAATCTCAAAGTTCTTTCCCGTTTTGGT
This sequence comes from Corchorus olitorius, assembly GCA_001974825.2. Taxonomy (NCBI): domain Eukaryota; kingdom Viridiplantae; phylum Streptophyta; class Magnoliopsida; order Malvales; family Malvaceae; genus Corchorus; species Corchorus olitorius. The sequence goes on along the minus strand of AWUE01015760.1, from coordinate 48,584 downwards.
CATGGATGTGGGCTTCACGTGGATAGAAGAATCGCTTATGTGTAGATCAACCATTCTCCAAACTAATCTAGATATTTTAGATATGATTTTTGAGATTTTAGAAATAAGTCCTAGGTCAATTTGTTTTACTTATGAAATTTACTATTTTATTGTAATTTGTAATTTTTTTTTAAGATTTTGGACGGAGGGTAGGGCTTATTGTAATGTGATCAATTTCTTTTTTTTTTTAGATAATGTGATCAATTTCTTTTATAAGAATTTATAAAGCCATTACATTTTTTGTCACCGCAAATTTCATTTTAAATTAACTAAACCAAAAGTTGTCACTATTGATATTGACATTAATGACAGCATATCTTGCCACTATTTCACTAAAATCTATTGACCATATGATAGTCACGAATGCATATATCAAATATGACCATCCTCTTCGTCATTATTATCAATAATAATAGTGTCAATAATGTCGTTACAGTTGATTTAGTATAATGACAACTTATATTGACACTATTAGGATTTCTTATGTCGACTTAATTGTCATTAATAGATAAAGTTATTGTGTCGATGATGTCGTCACAATAAATAAAAGTTTAATGACGACTTATATGGTCACTAATGCCATTTTCTGTGTTTAAATATTTGTCACAAAAGAATTAATTTATTGTGACGAAATATTCTTGTCACAATTTTTAGACATTTCAGTGTCAACAATTTCGTCACAAATGCATAGTGTACCTGTGACGAATTTAAAAGTCGTCATAATTGTATTAGTAATGGAGTTTTTAGTGACGATAAGTGACCACTCAGAAATTTTATTACTGTTGTTTATAGTGACCTAATTTTGTATTTTTAGTGACGAAATTTACCATCACTGAAAGCACATTTTCTTGTTGTCATGACAACAACTGAAATAAATAAAATTTTTTAAAGTATCATTTTAAGATGGGCCAGAAAACCATCCATGAAAGGCTAGAAGCCTATATTATTGGGTTGAATGTTTTCCCTCCCAAAAGAGTTACTATTATGCCTTGAAATTTGAATCATGATATATTCAGACTTTGGTATGATTGCCCTAGTCATTCAGGCATGATGATGATGCAAATAATCATCAAGAATATAAGGAGACACCCTATGAAAGACATAAAAGTCTTGTTCTCCGAGCATTACACTTGTGAATCTTGTTCACAAGGAAAATATATCAAAATTATTTCCCAAGTACAAAATTATTGTCAATTACCAATATAGTTTTGACACATGTAGTTGTCATAATAACATTGATTCCGGAATCATCTATCTATTTTATAGATTATATGGTAAATAGCAATAACTTTTGTATTAGTAGTGAGATGCATCTGCGCAAGGCCTTGCTAATAACATAGATGAAAAGTGAGATGCTAATTTAAGCTAATGCGTAAGGATTACTGAAATAATCCTTAATAATTCCAATGGACTGTCATAAAGGCCAGTACTATGAACTATGAAAGAGGTCATAAGCATGCTTACAAAATTATTATGAGCCCCTGTACAAGCTTACAAATTATTTAACAAACTCGTATGAGAGGTGATGAATAGATGCTCGCTACTTTGGTATGCTACCTAACGCCATGTATGAATTGGTTTCACGGGGCATTACCGGGAAAGCAATTCATTTTAAATTGAAATTCTTATATTACACAACTGCGTTATATTCATGGACGGCTCATTATGTCGCTTTTGAGAGCATTGGCATAATTATGAATATATGTTGCTTAAGGTGTATGCTCATTGAGAAATTCTAAGATACCCAATCATGATTGATTTAGGACAAAGTTGAAAATATATAAAAATAAAGGCCAGAAGCCTGTGGAATAACTGGACATTGTGCACATTTTGGTTGTATGATTAAATATTTTGTTGATATTTATATGGTCTCCCTGAAGGATATATATATATATATATATATGACGAGTACTTTATTTATTGCAAGATTCGCGGATTATCATGAGACCGTGTTCCCATTACTTGGAAAACCAAAGGCTTCCAAAGATGGATAGCATGAAAACTTGATGTTTTCTCATAGAAAAAAAAAAGATTGTCTCAATAAGACCCAACAATACATGAGTGAGAAAGATGCAAAATTTGATCCATTTGTAAGTTATTGCAATCAATTTGCCTAATCTATTTCATCAGACTGTTAAAGTTACAAATTTTTAAGCTATGAATATTCCAGCTAAGATAGATGTTCCCGAAGAACATGATGGATCAAATTTACCATGCCTGGAGCATGGAAGACCGATGGGATCAAATGATATAGTTCCTCAAAAAAAAGGGGGAGAAATTTAGAATCTGCTCCAGAAGAGCATATTGGTCTTTATCAAGGAAATCGAGTTGTCTTTAATATGACACAAAATAAAGAGAGCAAAATACTGAATAATATTGCCCTTGAAGAGGCACAATTCATGAGCAAATTGCCCCTGTAGTGGCACAAACCCATGAAAAGATCACCGACTTCGTGAATACTAGAATTTTTATTGTAATGAGATAATCATCGATGATGCGTTCGCTCTCTAAATCACTCATGAAATTATGAACGATGATAATGAATCTTAGTTTATAACCATATGTCATCAAAGGCAAGATTGGCCTGAATGAGAGGAAGCAATCAAGGTTGAGTTGGCTTCCCTTGCCAAAGAATGATGTCTTTGGACTCAAACCCGTTGGATTGAAATGTGTATTTGTTTGGAAATGAAATGAGGAAAATAAGATCGTGAGGTATAAAACCCGACCTGTAGCCCAAGAGTTCACTTAGAGAACTAAGTTTGATTATAATGGAATGTATTCACTTGTGATGAATACAATTACCTTTCATTTTTCTTATGAAATTGGAAACATGTTATATGAACATTGTGATGACATAGTTATGGTTTAAAGGAGATAATATGCCTGAAGCATACACTTCCGATATTTATATGAAAATTCCCAAGGGATTTCCCGAGGGATTTAAAATGTCTGAAGCATACACTCCCCTCAATTTATTCTCAAAAGTTACGAAAGATCTTTATATGGGTTGAAGCAATCCAGACACATGTGGCATCAACACTTAAGTGTGTGCTTGTTAAGAAAGAGTATAAAAAGATCTCATCTACCCATGTGTGTTTATTAAGAAATTGGAATCTGGATTTGCTATTGTAGCAGTTTATGTCGACGATATAATTTGAAACTCCTGAAGAGTTATCCTAAACTGCTAACTATTTGAAAAAGGAGTTTGAGGATTTGGGTAAAACCAAATTATGGCTTGGTCTAGAGCTTGAGCACAAAGCAAATGATAAACTTTAAGCACCCCTATGGTTATAAGTTATAAGGTCCATTAATCCCAAATTGACATGTTTTGTCCTTAATAAACCGATGAGTTTATGTTTGATCCTAAAGTACCATACCTTAATGCTTTCGGGTGGATTTGTTGGCATATTTTAGTTCAGCCAATAAGGAGATATTGTTAAGGATATTTTCGATCATCTCCAATGTACCATAGTTTTGGGGTTATTTTAATTCTAAGAAAACTACTAACTTTGGTTTAGTAGGATATGCTAATGCGGAGTATCAGTCTGATCTGCATAAATCTCGCTCTCAAACCGGTTAACTGTTTTGCTAAAACGATACAACCATTTATTGGTGTCCTACTAAACTAAAAGCTAGTAGCTATATCTTCCAACCACTTTGAGATTATCTTCCTCTATGAGGCCGGAAGAGAGTGTGTTTGGTTAAGATTTGTTATAGCACATATCCAAAGGATTGTGGATTGAAACAGGTTATAAATTCTTCCATTATAATATTGTTGCTTCCATTGCCCATGTCAGGGGAGAATTTATTAATGGTGATTAGACCAAGAACATCTCGCCTAAATTTTATACTCATGAACTCCAAGAAAGTCGACAAGTTGATGTTAATTAAATTTGCTCCGCCAACAATCTTGCAAAATTATTTACCAAATCGTTGCCAACATCAACATTTGAGAAATTACTTTATGGCTTTGGTATATGTGGCGAGTTAGTAAAATGCAAGATTGATTTCCCAAAAGTGGAAATGATTAGATGCCCTAGAAGTGGCAATCTGCTTTAATTCAGGGGGAGCAATTATAGTGCGCTGCACTCTTTTTCCCTTATGTTCGGTTTTTATCCCACTGGGTTTTACTGACTTAAGGTTTTTAACGAGGCAGCAATAGCACATTAAATTAATATTGTCTTGAAGACAAATTAGATGGACAATGTTGTACTCTTTTTCCCTTATGTCTAGACTTTGTCCCACTGAGTTTTTCCGACTTAAGGTTTTTAACGAGGCAACACATATATGTCCAATTAGGCCGTTAGAATGGTGTTCAGTCCAAGGGGGAGTGTTATGAAATAGTGGACTTACCACACCACATCAAAGCCTAAATTATCTACTGGATTTTATCCTGTAGAATATTTGAATAGATTTGAAGAGATACATAGAGAATATTCCAGAGAATATTATCAACAGAAGATTTCAACTGAAGATTATCTGGAGATTATCTGAAGATTTAAGTAGATTATATTTAGATATTATTTGATTATATGTAATCTAGATTTGATTTAGATTTTATCTCTTTAGATGATCTTATCCGTTGTAACTTTCAGCTATAAATAGGCTACCTCAGTTCAGTTGTAAACACACCTCATTTCTTTATTCTATTCTCTCTGAAGTAATAAGAAATTCTCTCTCATTTTCTCTCTATAGTCCTTCGCGTTCTTATTAGTTTTATAACAAGTAGAATTTTTTAAAATAAAATTTTAAGTGTCAAAATTTGAGATCGATATGAATTAAAATTCAACCTTGTTGAAAATAATTTGAACTCAAACTTAACAAAGCTCGAACTCAAAATTTTTAATTCGAAATGATATCAACACAAAAGACTAGGAAAATTGAAATGATTGAACTCGAATCCATCTAAGCTATCCGATTTCCATGTGTTACTTTCAAAAGCTTAGCACTTTGTCAGTGTCTCACTCCTAGGAAATGTAATTCTACCAAAACGTGTCATTGGGAAAATTTTTCTTTGTAATTCAAGTACCTTCAATAATTCCTATGTAATGAAATTTAAATGTTGTATTTCTCTTAAATAATGACTCCTATGTAATTAATGACTTTAAATATTAGTTTTAAATAATAATTTTATATATAGTTTAATTAAATTGGGTTTAAAATTAGTTAAACCCTCTAAAATTCCAATTATTACTAGTATATATAAATATAAATATAATATATATATATAGCAATTTAAAAGTTCATAAAAAATAAGTAATTTGAACAAATTTGTTTGGATCAATTACAATTATGATTTAACATAAACATGGAATGTTTCATGATTTTTTTCCCAAAAACTTGTTTACTTCTTTCATTGATATATCCAAAAACCAACATTAGAAAGTACTCAATTTCAGAAAGAGGAAAAGTAAATATATCTATCTCACTAAATGCTAAGGAGACTCTTGTTAGAGAAGAATCTCAAAGACACCTAGTAAGGCTATTCACAGGGAAAAAAATAAGAAATTAAGGTGGTGCAGGGAGCCCATTTTTGTCCAATACGTGCATCGGTGAGGAGGGGGTAAATGTACGCAATTTGAGAGGCTCATCCCCTTTTTGAACTGCCCTGCAACCCAGTCTGCAGCTCGATTCACCTTTCGCTTAACATGGTTCCACCTTAAATCAGAAAAGTCCTTTGTCATTCTTTTAGCATCTGTCAAAATTGGTTTGGTCTGCCATCTCTGCAGCCCTTCTTATTTGTAACCTCTTTTATAACCAGCTCAGAATCAGACTCGATGATGGCTTTCTCAGCTTTTATCTCTCTAGCCAGTTTCAATCCTTCTTTGATAGCAAGTGCTTCGACTGTAATTGCTGACATAGCTCTAATCTGGCCACCTTTCGCTGCTATCATTTCAGCTTTCTCATTTCTAGCAGTCACCCCAAAGCCTCCTATTCCAGTCTCCTTGTCGTATGCTCCATCACAGTTTATTTTGATCCAACCTTGTCAGGAATTTCCCATTTTTGCTTTTTCGGTATCAAGCACTTTACTAATTTTACCTTGACCATGTTACTGGGCATCATGAACTCTTGAACCATACCTGTACATCTTGTGGTTGTCTCTATGATTCTTGGCTGTTTTCTATTGTGGACAGCCTCATTCCATTCTTTCCAAATTTCCCAGCAAATATAGGCAATATAAGAGCTCAAAAAATTCTTCTTTTCAACATTTTTACATTCAATACTCAATACACTCTTGAGCCATTCATTAAAGGTTCGAATTTGTTGAACATCAATTTTATAAGAAAGGTGTGATGCATGCATACCATACTTGTTGTGCCCATCCACATGTCAGCATCATGTGTTCCACTGTTTCTTTCAACTTGTTGACAGATAGGACATAGTGGTGATTGCAGAATTTTCCTTCTTTAGAGATTCCAATGGCAGGCTAAGACATTATGGCAGCATCTCCAGAGATAGTTCTTGATCTTTGTTGGGGCTTTATATTCCAGATCAGCTTCCATACTTTCTTTTCCACATTGTGTGATGGTGATGCTTTAATCTTGCTTTTTGAAACCTCCTGGTCTTTTATGGTATGATATCCTGACTTAACCGTGTACTTTCCATCTTCATTCTGAGGCCAAATGGTTTTGTCTTCATCACCAGATTGGCAAATTTGGATTTGTTGTATAGCTTGGCACACTCTGTCCTCTACTAGCTCTGTTAGCTTCTCTGTTTGCCAGACCCCATTCTCAGTATCTAAGATGTCAACAACCAATTCAGGAGTCTCTTCTTATTTGCTGTTCTAGTTGTTCTTTTGCAGAATCCCCTCCTTAGGTACCCATCTGTCTTCCCATATTCTGATCTTTTCTCCATTCATAACTAACCATTGCAGGTTGTCTTTTACTATTTCTCTCCCTTCCAATAGACTTGACCAAACCCATGAGGCTCTGGCTCCCTTTTTTGCTTCTAGGATAAAGATTCTCGGGAAGTATAGAGCTTTCATGATTCTGGCCCAGTATGCATCTTCATTTTCTATCATTCACCAAACTTGCTTGGCTAGGAGAGCTTTATTGAAGATGTTTAGATCTTTGAAGCCCATACCTCCTTTTTCCTTTCTCCATGTCATGATTTCCCAACATGTCCAGTGTTTCCCCCTTTTTTCTTCCTTTTCACCCCACCAAAACCTGGCAATATGACCACTTATCTCATCACAAATCTTCTTTGGTACTTTGAAACAGCACATGGTATATGTTGGGATAGCGCATGCAACAACTTTGATGAGGATTTCTTTTCCACTTTGAGTCAGCAGGAGATGCTTCCAAGTCTGTGTTTTTGCCAGAATCCTCTCTTTAATGTAGCTCATTTCTGCAAATTTTGTTTTTCCCCAAAAAGCAGGAATGCCTAAATAGGTTCCAGGGTTGTCCATTCTCCTTATTCCCATTAGATCAGCTAACTCAGCTCTCGCCTGCTCAGGCACATTTTCACTAAGCACAAAACTGGATTTTTGAAGATTGATCCTTTGCCCAGAGGCATCACAATACTTCTTCATTAGTCTCATAAAAACTTCACAATTCTTATGATTAGCACTGAGAAAAAATAATGAATCATCAGCGAAGAATAAATGAGAAAGGATAGGGCAGCCCTTACAGAGTTTGACACCTTGGATTTAATTTGACTCGATCGCTGCTTGAATCATCCGAGAAAAGACATCAACAACAAAAAAATAAAAGGATAGGGGATAGAGGATCCCCTTGCCTGAGACCTCTAGAGGGACAAAATCTATTTGTGGATTTACCATTGATAACAATACTGTAAAAAACAGAACAAACGCACTGCATAACCCAATTCGCCTACACACTGCCAAAACCCATTTTTGCCAAAACATCCTCAAGGAAGCTCCACTCTACCCTGTCATACGCCTTGTTCATATCAACCTTGACACCCATTTCATATCTCTTGCCATTCTTCTTAATTTTCAGGTGATGAAAAGCTTCACTTGCAATCATGATATTATCTTGAATTTGTCGACCTTCTATAAAAGCAGTCTGGTTTTGGGTGATGATATTAGGCATGTAAGGTTTGAACCTGTTGACAAGAACTTTGGATATGATTTCATGGCAGAAGTTGCAAAAGCTTATTGGACGAAACTGTGAGACTTCTTCAGGCTTCCCAACTTTTGGAATCACAACAATGTTTGTCCAGTTCATTTCTTCTAGCATTTTACCTTGCTCCATAAACTCCTTTACAGCTGCAATGATGTCATTTTTAACCACTTTCCAATATTTTTAATAAAATGCTCCATTGTACCCATCAGGCTCGGGGGCCTTGTAGGCTCCCAACTCAAAAGCAGCTTGCTGGACCTCCTCCTCAGTCACTTCCCTTGTCAAATCATTATTATCTTCATCCCCAATTAATGTAGGAATACTGCTAAGAACATCCTCCCTCTGTTCACAATCACTTTACTGGAAAAGATCTTTATAGTAATTAACAAATTGTTGAATCACCTTCTCTTCTTTTTCTTCCCAGCTGCCATCCTCCTTTTTAATCCTGACCACTTTGTTCCTTTGTCTTCTCTGTAGAGTAGATTGATGAAAAAACTTGGTATTCTTATCCCCAAATTTTAACCACTTAATTCTTGACCTTTGGAACCAGTAAAGCTCCTCTTTACTCCAGGCCTCTCTCAGTTTTTTCTCAAGTCCTTTCACCTTTTACCAGTCTTCTTCAGTGGTTCCCACATCCTGTACAACAACTATTTTCCTAGTAATTTCCCCAATCTTTTCCTTATTGTTCCCACAGTTCCTTTTTTGATTAGCAGATCCTTACACTTATGGAGTTTTATCAATAGTTGACTTGCTTTACACCCTTTAAAATGTCCACTCCATCCTTCAATGATAATGTTTTCACAGTCTTCATGTTCCATCCACGTGATCTCAAACTTGAAGGAGATTTGCGCTTTTTGATCACTGTATTCTGTACCAACAACGATTGGGGAGTGGTCTGAACCCAATGCAGGGAGGTTAAACACTTGTATTTTTGGGAAAGTTTTCATCCATTCAATGTTCACCAATGTTCTATCCAACCTTTCCTTGATTATTCCATCGGCCTTTATGCCCATCCAAATGAATCTTTGCCCCTGTGAAGGGAGGTCAATGAAACCACAATCATCGATCATATTTCTGAACCTATTTATTTTCCTTGCAGCTTTAATGTTCCCTCCTTCTTTCTCATGGGGATAGTGAATGTCATTAAAATCACCAATAACCATACAAGGACCATCATCACCTTTAACCAGATTCCTTACAAGGGCCTAAGTGTTTTGCCTTTCACTGAATTCAGGATGCCCATAAATCCACAGTATATGCATGACTTCCACTTTAGTATCTATGACATTTTTGCAGGATCCCATAACTTTAACTTTTACATCATCTTTCCACCACAAAGCTAGTCCCCCACTAAGACCTTCCGGATTAACATACTCTTTACCAATAAACTTCAGCTTTCTTCTTATTTTATCAACCATATCTTCCATATTTTTGGTCTCCATCAAAAACACCACACTGGGATCATTTTTGCTCATAAGCTCCTTGAGAGCTGTCAAGACTGATCCCACACCTTGACAGTTCCAACAGACGACTCTCATAGATACCGAGTGGCTGTTGTAGGACAGCCACTTGATCCTTCAGTATGATCCTCAGAATTAGTATTTTGCTCCTCAGTAACTTCTTCCACTCTTTTGACTTCTACTAGATTTTCCTCATTATTCAACCCTTGACCCTCCAATACTTTGGCTGCTTCTTGTCCTTCTCTTTCTTTGTGCAACCGTTCTCGTAACTCTGCCCCTACCAGTAGTCTTATCCCCTAACAGTAGTTGCTTCCCTTAACTCCATTATCTTCTCAACAGCAGCAATCTCGGCTTCAAGAACCCTCACCAACTCCATTCTTCTCCTCAACAAATTCAATGTGTCTTCTCCTCGTCACCCTTCCTTCGATACCTTCAGTTATCTTTCTTTTTTTGATATCCAACTCCTGAAAGCTCCTGCTAAGTTGCTTTTAAGCAAGGGTGTGCACTTTAACAAGCTGTCTATTATCCATCTCAACATTTTCTTCTACCCCACAAATTTCCTTACTAGTCACATCGACAAAAGGAACTAAGGCTAATTCAGCTACCCTACTTCATGATCCTCCTTCCCCAAAACTATACCAGCAAATATATCTTCTTCTATACCAACACTTTCCCCTACCGGCACATCTGAACTTCTTTCACCTATTTGAACCCCCTGGCTCTTATTTCTTCCGACATGTTTATCACTTCTGCGAAGATTTGTTTTTCTGGAGTCCTCGGAATCTAGCTCCCTGCAACCCTCTACTTTTTCCTTACCCTTTCTGTTAGTATTCAAGTTCTGCTCAACCAAATCACCCTCATCTTCTGAAAGATCATTAAAAACCCTTTGTTTCACAATACACTCAGTACTTTTCCAAGATTTACCAGCTCGACAATCAGTAACGATCATAACAACTTCATCTAACATAGGAACTGCACGCTCCTCTTCCCTCATTGGAGCAGCTTTTATCCAATTACCAAATCTATATTCCTCACTAATATTATTAGTATTCAAACAAGGCTTACTACAAAACTAATTCACATGACTCAGGCATCCACAATTAAAGTAGAAATCGGCAAGTTTCTCATACCTTAGAGATGCCCATAGTTTCTCCTTCCCGTCTCTAGGGACCCAGAAACCGTTGCATAACGGTTTGGAAATATCTATGGCCACTCTGATCCTTAAAAAAACTCTCCTCATCCCGGATCCATCCATGATATCTTCAACTTTGTTCAGTTTGCCTAGGATCTTACCAATCTTCTCTGCATTTTCTTTAGTCATCATATCAAGTGGTAAGTTGTGGATCTGTATCCAAAACTCCATGTGGCTGAAATCAATTTCTTGCAAGGATTGGCTCGGCTTCCATTGTTGGAGATTTAGGTTGTGGCTCATTACCGACCAAGGCCCCGATGCCATTGCTTTCATCATTAGATCTTCATTTGTGAAAGCAATCCCCACCAGATTTGGCCCTAGATCTTTGATTTCAAAGACTTCCTTTGTTGGCCAAACACCTCATAGGACCCCCATAGCTCCCTTACGATTTAAGGGTTTATCAACTACAATACGACCGATCAACATATTTCCGGCCCTCTCAGCGGTGATCGAAGGATCCGCTTCCAAACAGATCTCCATTCCCCCTGTAGAGAGCTTCCCATCACTGGAATAGCGGTAATAAGAACAATATTTTTGTGTTTTTTTAGTGTGATTAAAGGGAAAAAGGTAAGAGTGCAAATTTTCTATCTCCCTACCAATGGTGTATCCACAGAAATCCTAAAAACAGAGAAAAGCCACAAGAAAATGACCTAGAAATCAAGAAAAGCTAAGAAGGAAAACCTAAAAACTAGACTCGAAGAAGAAAACGGAGTGAAAAAAGGATAATTCATACCTAAAGCAGCGAGAAACTACACAGAAACAAAGAGACGACTCGATGAAGAAGAAGAACAGACGCAGAAAAGTAAAGGCTGAAACGGAAAGGGAAAAAAAAACGAGAGAAGATGCTGAGATTGTTAGTGGGAAACTAATCATCTCAACAAATTCCTGAAAAGACTTTGAGAACTCTCGAAAGAAGAGAGAGAGACTCTCACGAGGAGAGGGAAGCCCTGACTCATGGATCAAAATGTTTCATGATCAATTATGTGATTTAACTAGTGAAATCGGGAATGTAGTTAAGTTTTGATAATTATACTCCCTCTGTCTCTAATTATAAGTCCCTTTTTGCTTAACCAACACCCAATTTTGACCAATTATTTATAAAAAAATTATGTAAAATTTAATTTTAAAAAAATATGTATTGAAAAGTCTGTAATTCAAAGTTTATAAGTGTCATTTTTAAAAATTATTTTACTTTATAAATTTTTTATAAACAATAGTCAAAATTTGGTGTTGGTTGACCAAAAAGGGACTTATAATTAGAGACAGAGAGAGTATTTTTTATCGTTATAGTATCTCTTTTAACAAGTTAAAAATCGGTGATGCAATGGAGAAAATTTTAACTTAAATAATATTTCTTTTTGAGCAAATAATATTTCTTTTCATACTTAAAAATATCAAAATTTGAATTCTAATCACTAAAATTAAAAGTTTAAAATTTCTATTAACAAACCTTGTGACTATTGCAACTTAAGCGATGCATTTCGATAATTTTCATATAGGAAGTTTTTTTTTTTTTTGGTTCAAAATGTAGGAAGTTAAAAAGGTAAGGTAAAATATGCATCATATTTCTGATTATATGGTCATGTTGATTAAAAATGACTATTCCTAGTCAATTTAGAAGTAAATCAATTTGCTCCCTAATAAAAGATGTAAATTAATTAGCAACTAACTATTAACTTATTATATTATCATTCATCGACAATGGGGTTGGCCAAAGTTGTAAAAGCTTAGATTTCCGGTAGAAGGTATTTGGGTTCGAGACTTCACAGACCTCTCTTGATAGGTGCTGTAAGTCCGAAAAATCCGTAACTAAAAATCCAATGGATCCGTAAATCCGTAAAGGGATTGGCAACTTGCTCTATGCTTGGAGTGGAGATGAGATAACCTATCATGCTCCTAAACCGTTTAAGTACCGAAACAGTAAATAATTAGAAAATTAGTTAATTGATTGAATTTGAAGCGATAGTCGAATCACTAGTATATTTAACATCTCTTTGTAAAAAATGTACAGTTGCTCATTCTTAAGAGTATATTCTTTGGATTAAAGCTAATGATTAAATCATCAAAGTATTAAAAATATTATTTTAATCATTGGAATCTCTTGGATTTCCAGCATCATTGTTATATACAAATATACTCTACAAATCAAAACCCTCAATGTTCATTTAGAGATCAACCAAGAACATAATTTAAAAATATACACTCCTAGAAGTGGACAACATGTGCATTTTTTTTTCATTAAATTGATTTCTTAAAGAAGAATTAAAACCATAAACAAAAAGTAAAATAAATTTCGATTTTACTCACAAATGTCCTCCAACTATATTTTTAAAATTAAAATTTATGTAAAACTTTTTTTAATGGATTTTTTTTTGGCCGAAGTGAAACTTCTTTTAATGGATTGAAATTATCTAATTTTTTATCTTACTGTAATTTTTATACAAACATTTCAGAAGAAACATTATAAGTCAGCTCTAAATAATCTTAACCATATTAAATTTAGAATATTACTATATTTATTTTCAACCTTTAATGTATGGAACTTACATAAAAAAAATTCATGCAAATAGAATTCAATTCATCATACCATTTACCACTAAAAATAATATATGTAATTGTCGAAAAAGATTTTCACTATCTCCAAAAAAGAAGCCAGACTCTTTCATAAGCCAAACTATATTAGTACTTAGTTTTTTTTTTTTTTGGCAATATATTAGTACTTAGTTTTTTTTTTGGCAGAATATTTGTACTTAGTTTAGTACTAGTATATTATTATTATTATTACAAAAATATTTTTTGATATAAGTGCAAAAAATTAAAAAAAAAGCTGTAGAAGCCAAATAAATTTTATTTTACTATTTTATAGAGTACCTATATAAGAAAAAAAAAGGTTTTGGGAGGGCATTCATTTGAGAAATGTCTGAACAGAAGCCGACAAACAGAAAAATAAAAAATTAAAAGAAAAAAAATAGTAAGTATTAACCGTGGAAGAAAGACAAACTCTCAGCTTTTATGACAAGTCAGCCGCCATTAACAGTAACGGCGTTAAATTGAAGACTCTTAACAGTTAGCCAGCAGAGCCTTGAGACTTCTATCTTCACCACCAAATTTATTTCTTCCAATCTCCAATTTCAATATGGTGGAGACGACGAGGAGAGTAGATTGGCGTGGAAGTAGTGGAAATCCAGCTGTTTTGAAAATATCCAAGATACGGAAACATACGGCGACGACTTGGAGTTAAGACTTGAGTCTTGAGAGAGACATCTGAAACTGAGAAGAAACAGAGATTTTTACAGAGAGAGAGAGAAGAAAGAGAGGGAAAATGAGAGAGAATGAGAATGGTCAAACATTACCGGTGGCGCCGGTCAATGGTTGATAAACCTCTCTCTCTTCCCTTCTCTTTCTTCTTCTTTGGTTTTTTTTCTTCTCTCTAAATTCTCCCCTTTCTCTCACTAAATTTCTCTTCATCTCTCCTCCTTTTCCCCTTTTTCACCTTTGATTTTTGTTTGAACTTGAAGGGTTCTTTAAAAAGGCTGTAGATTTTTATTTTCTGGGTTTTGTTTGTAATTAAGTATTTGACAACGAGAGAAGGAAAAAAGAAAGCTGAGTTTTTTGTTCTTTTGGGGATTCTGGTTTTACTTTCTCAAATTTGCTGGAGAGAGAAATGGCTGTAAGTTCTTTTTCCTATATTTTCTCTTTTCCATTTTTGGTTCTGTTGTTAGTTTTTTTGGGGGGTTTAGTTTACATTGTTTTTCTGTTTGTTTCCTGAGAAAATTGCAAAAGACAGAAAGAAGGATGAGAATTGTGGAACTTTGAGCTTTTGTGTTATGTCATTTTTTTTTTTTGGTTTTAGAAGAGAGATATACCAAAAATAAGTAAGATTGGTGCTCCTGTTTTTGGTTGTTAATTGAGTTTCATGTGATCTATTTGAGGTTGTGTATTGTGAATTTTGTTCCCTTTTATCTGTTTCAGCCTTTCAGGTAATTGATGTAAGAAATGATGATTGAGATTTTGGTCTTCTATTTTGTTGACTTTTTATTGGTTTATTTTATGATAAACTTATATTTGGTTTTTTTGCTGATCTCGGTTTACTTTATTAAGGGCCGTTATATGTTGAATTCTTCCAAACCTATGGATCAAATTGCCTTATAGATTTATAATTCTTCTTTTAAGAATAATGGTTAATGATAATTCAAAAACCATAGCATTTAACAATGTGGGTTAAATTAGATAAAGCAGATTGTTGTCAATGTGGGTCACAGCACCCTGAAATGGGTTGCTAATTCAGTATCGTTGTCAAATTGATGACAATTAGTGACACCATTATCTAAAGTTCCTTTTGAGGCATAACCCTGGACTTAAATTCAGTTTTTCCATCATATTCTACATAATACTAATATGTCTCGTCTACTTGAGTTGATTGTTTCATTGGAACGAACTTGCCGTTCATGAATTAAGAAGTGTTAAGCAGATTTGTTCAATTTCTGTGTTGTATTGTGTTGATTTAACATGTGTTGTGTACACACTTGCATATAGATGATAACATATTACTTGCATTTCAAATATTTTGATAGGGCCTTTGGTTTTTGGTGATTCAGTGCATTGGTAGTCAAAAATGAAAGAAAAAGATGCAGTGCAATGAACTCTTAGGAGTTCTTTTGCCTGAGACTTAAATTTTTCTTCTTAGCTAATGTTGTTAAGATGGAAGTGAACTTCAATTTGAGAGTTATTCTTTGCTAGCTTGGGAGAGGGTTTTTTTAAATTCTTTTTTTGTAGATTTTTTTGCTTTGATATGTGCAAGGAGCTTGAGTTTTAGCTAAGGCTGTGTGGTATAATCTGCAAAGGGGTTATTAATACGTTATATAGATGAATCTCTTGCCCTTTTATTCTGTTTTCTTTAACCTACTATATGAACAATCCTTGTGTTATGTTTTGGTAAAAGTTACCAAATCAGCTAAAGTAGCCTTTAGATTGATTCAATGGCCAAGCGATTTTGTAGTTACTTATAATTCTCTTGTCTTATCATAGCAGAATAAATTTTTTATTGGAAGTCTTTTAGAAGTTTAAAATTTAGCTGCAATTTCTGCTTCCCACTTTCTTATCTCCCCATATAAATGCTAGTTACATCTATGAGAAGAAACATGATCTCTTCTCATATTAAATGTCCTGTATTTTCATCCTTAGAAAATGTCATATTTGTATGAGAACTCTCTCTACTTTTCATTTGCCTTCATTGACAGTTCCAGCCTTTCCGAAACAAATTATCAGTGGAAGATGAATTGGTTGACTTGTATATCTACCCAACCTACATTGGCTAGCTAGTATCAGAATTGATTGAAAACAATAAGAGAAATAATTATAGTTCAATTGATCATGACTTTGCGATAAGAAAAACCTCTTTGTAGAATTACTTCTGGCAAGAAGAATATCCTTTCCCTATTAAAAGAAAAGGGAAGAAAATCTGTCGACCTCCCTCCCTCGTCAATTGATATATTATAAATATTGACAATTTGATGGAAGCACGCTTCTAAGCAGTTTGAGAAAAAAATGCTCATTGAATTAGCTTATTTTCCTTGTGAATAGGTTTAATGTTGTGCTATGGAATGCATTCTGGAAAGATTGATGCCACTTCCAAATATAAAATTTTGCACAAGGGATGTTGATGTGGTTTTAGCAAAAGCCAGATGGATTACTTGATGAATGTTGAGTTATATGCATGGTCTATGTTTGTTCAAAATTATAAGACATGTATTTTTGATCCTCACAAATTTATTGTATGTAATATATTCCATTTGAGGTGATGATGCAGCGCTTCAGTGTGAGAATTTGCCTCTTCTGAAAATCTTCTGCTTTCCTATTTTTCTGAGCTATTTGGTGTAATGATCTTGGAATTCTATGGTTCACCTGGCCTTCGTCCCCACTAGTAACAGAGGAGAAATTTGTTTGTGTTTCATCTAATAACGAGCTTTTGTTGCAAATGCAGCAACGTTCTCATGTACCCAAGTTTGGAAATTGGGAGAGTGAAGAGAATGTTCCCTACACTGCATATTTTGATAAGGCACGCCAGGGTCGCACTGGCGGAAAGATTGTAAATCCAAACGATCCCCAAGAGAACCCAGACCTGCATTATGATTATGCTGCTCCAACTAGAGCTCCTCCTGCTGCCAGAGCAAAATCTGAACTAGATGAAGCGGTTGGAAATAAGCCTGCTAGAAGGGCACATGAACGTGGAAGGAGCAGGGAAGAAGGTGATCTCAAACAATTTGCTGAGTCTCCAGCACATCATGAAAACCGCAGAGCTGCTGGGGATTCTACACCTACACGTTATGGTCGTGGAGTCAGTTCTGGTGAGGCCCCAAAACGACCTACAAGATCAAGTGTTGGATCTGACTACAGTTTAGAGAAGTCACCACTTCATCACCAGGCACGGGTCACAGGGAGGGGAAGCATGGCATCACCTGCATGGGAAGGAAAGACTTCATATGATAGTAGCCACGGTACTCCTGGTCGATCCAGACTGAGGCCAAATACTAGAGGCGATGAAAGTGTAAGTTCTCTCCCTTCTTCCTGTCATAACTAGCATAAATTTGAAAATTAGTGTGTTGAGGATCTGCTGGTGGGCTTGAAAAAAACTTCTATTTCCTTCTTATTACATGTTTCTGAATAATTTTCCTCCTTTTTTTCTTGAAATTAGTGTGTTGAGGATCTGCTGGGGGGCCTGAAAAAGGTTCAAACATTAAGCATAGCATGTGCATAACTTGTCAGCAACTTGAAGTCTTGTGATTGCCAGCCTACTTAGCACTTACCTCATAGAAAACCTTCTCTATCTTGGAACATATTCTCGTGTAGCAGGAATTTTTTTTTTTTATAAAACTTGACGAAGCATCAAAAAGATTGTGCATTGTGTTGTTTCTTGCTTGGCTTGGGTTGATGGTGTGAACTTTTACTTTTGTATCTGCTCTTTGCCCTTTCCTGCAGGTGATGACTTCTCTTGAGCCTAACTAATTCAAATCTAGTAAAAACCATCAGTCCATCACTTTATTTAAGCTTGTTATTTTTCTCAAAGCTTGTTGCTAATAATCTGGTTTCTGGTCTGACAGCCAGATAAAGGTGCTGCTGTTCCAAAATTTGGTGATTGGGATGAAAATAACCCAGCATCAGCTGATGGTTATACTCACATTTTCAATAAGGTGCGAGAAGAGAGGAACAATGGGGGCAGGGTACCAGGCATGCCGGCTGAGCAATCACCATACCACGCTGGTCGGCGCAAGCCGGCTAACAGCAGTGCCAAGGTATGTTGTTTGGAAACCTCCCGAGAACATATACTATCAATGTTTTCTACAAAATCTTATAGAATTCCTAATTTTGTATTTCTTCACTAACACTTCTGTTTCTTTTTCCATAGAGTTGTTGCCTTCCATGGTGCCGGAAATGAGGGTTTCGAATTTGTGGATTTCTTATAAGTTAGTGTGGAATGCTGTAAATACATTGAAGGCTCCTTCAAAGCAGAGTAATTTGACTGAAGTGCGGTTATTATCTCTAAGTGTGTGCTTCTTTTTTACTTTGTGATGATAAACATAATGTTTTGTTTGATAAACATGTTTTCTATTTCCATTTTTCTCTTTTAATCTTCTCTATTTCACTCTTAGCTTGTCTATTTTGGTATACTAGTACTACTTTCACATCACAATCATGTTTGATTCGAAAACATCAGATGCAGATTCTTTTATTGTATCCTAAACGTATGGTGTCAATCTTTGTGTTGTCGAACTGTCTGTTGTGCTTAAATTTTCTTTGCCTTGGTTATCTGGTCAAGGTTTCAACTCCTTTGGGTTGCTCTCAACATTTTAGACTTTTTGCAACAAGCAGATAATCTGGTTTTGAACCTTGCTAAGATCCCCTTTTGTGCTAATAGATGGATCTAACGATGACATGCCCTTAAGTAAGGTCTCGGGTTCAAGTCTTGTGAATGGACAAAATCATTGTTGGGAGAGCTTTACCCTTCGGGTTCGAGTCTTGTGAATGGAGAAAATCATTGTTGAAAGAGCTTTATCCCCATAGTGGGCCAGGCCAATCCAGCTCGAACAAGGTTAATTTGTAAATATACAAAAAAGAGAAAAAAACAATGACATACCCAATAAAATGGGGACCAAATGAAACCATGTCCAAGCAATTCTGGAAAACTATATGGTAAATCAAGGAGCGTCTTTCATGGAGACTAGTTCAACCAGAGGGATGAAGAACAAAGTTGAGACTAGTTCAACCAGAGGGGTGAAGTACAAAGTTTACTTCCCTAGGATTTATGAAAACACTTGCCTGCCCTATTTCTTTCTACTCAAATTCTTCCTTTGAAAATAATTATAAACCAATGGCCGGTAGGGGTGTAAGCGATACAATACTACTCGTGAGCTATTCGGGCTCGACTTGAAGAAAATTCGAGTTCGACTCGAAAAATTTCGAGCCGAGCTCGAGCTCGAGCTACTCGAGTAGTTCATCGAGCCGAGCTCGGGTAGTTTAATACCCGGCTCGAAGGCTCGTCGAGCCTTATCGAGTAGTATTATATTGTATATAGTAAATTACTAAATCAACCTTATTTAAAGTAGTTTAGGTGTTTTTCATGACATGGGTAGTTATGTCTTTTACTTAAAATGTTCTAAACCCTATTTTTTCCATTCTATCTCTTTTCTTTCATATTCCAATCAGCTGACGCCCTAACCCCCCTTTCTATTTTTGATCGAAAGCCCCCCTTTCTCATATTCTTTTAATTAATGTTCTACAAATTAGTACCCCAATCCTTCACCGTAGACACTCATCCTTCACCGTCGACACTTATCCTTCACCGTCGACGACCATTCATCCCCTTCCTTTTGCTTCGTCTTGGTTCTTACTTGGCTGTCCCATAATCCTTTTCAACAATACAAGCAGTAGTCACTGAATCTAAACGCTTATCTCATGTTCAAGAAATAGCAGCCATTTTGGGAAGATTGCTCCTACCCATTCTCACATTTTTCTATTCAAGATTGTCATCGATTTATTATTATCTCCTTTATTTTTTTTCCTTTTCTGGGTTCTTATCACATTTTATTTCAACTGATTTGGTTTCGCTTGTTATCTGTGCTAAACTTGTTATATACGTATTTCAACCTTATTATTTATTATTGTTATTTCAAATTACAGAAAGTTTGTGGATAAGTTACTTTTAAATATATGCAATTTTCTTTCAAATTTTGAATAGGGCATCTCGTTTACAGATCTGTATTGGTTGTTTTTAGCTCAAATTTCTTGGTCACTTTAATGATTATAGAACATTGAATCAATTAAATTGTTTGGAAAAAAAATCAATTGAATTATTTAAACTACCGAGTAGCTCGAAGCTCGGCTCGAGCTCGTGTCGAGTCGAGCTCGAAGCTCGGCTCGAGTCGAGTTCGAGCTCTCAAAACGAGGCTCGGTCGAGCTCGAGCCGAGCTTCGAGCTCGGATATTTCTGTCGAACTCGAGTAGCCAGCTACTCGGCTCGGCTCGACTCAGTTACACCCCTAATGGCCGGCAATGGGGATTCCTTTTGATACATGTCCTTGTGGACTTGGAGGAATATGGTTTGCAATTTGCTACCTCTTTATTTCAAAAAAAGTCCAATTAGTTTATCTTTCTTAATTTAATAATACCACCCGCGAATCGCCTGATTTTTTCTTTTTCAATTCCCTCCAGTTTTATTTTATTAAAACGAATGATATGTACAATGGCAGGGATATTTGTATTGACATTTGCTTTCAGCAGCCATTAGAAATTCAAAAGGATGTGTAGGGACTAGCGACTGGGGACTAGGGAGTAGCTCCGAAGATACTATATTTCTTTACTGGCTGTAACCTCAAATAAGGGCCCGAACTTTCATAAGAATCTCAAATAAGGACCCCAAAACACAATTTCAACACATTAGAAGACACACTAAGTAAATTTTTACAAATTAGGTTCCCCTCAGATGAAAACCAATGCTTGTCATGCCTACACATCAATTTTGATAGAAAAATGGTGTTATTAAATTAATTAAAAATCAAAACATTTTAATCCAAATAAAATCAATAAACTTAGTATGATACAAGATTTTTCCGTTCTTTTTAATTTATATATATCTCACACACTAGTATTAGCTAATACCTTGCACAATATGTCATAATCTACTAAATATGTACTTTAATTTGTTTAAATTGTGTTTTGGGGCCCTTATTTGAGATTTTTATGATAGTTCAGGCCCTTATTTGAGCCTTTAGTCTTCTTTATTTATCTGGCAAAACGAAAATTAAACCCTCAATATTATAGGAAAATAGTCCTTTCAAACTCATCTATACAAGGGAACCAATGACAATCTTATTTTGCTCTCATAAATAACTACTAGTAGGTTTGCCTGCGGTATCTAATTATGAAATTGGTATCATTAGCCACCTTTTTCAATAGTTAAGTAGAAAATGTACCAACCATATTTTATATTTTCACTCATGTTTGTTTATGTACTATTAGTTTTCACTTCTATGTGCGTTGCACGTGGCTCAACGCATGTGAACAAAATTTTTTAAATAATTTTAAATAATAAAAAATCAGAAATATTCAATGAAAACAAATAATTAAATACTAATGAATATATTAATTAACAGTGAAATCATAGTATATTATCAAAATATATCGATATAATCCAGGAAACATGAAGGAAATAATGAATAAACAATATATAAATTTACCTCTCATTTATGAGAATAATTTCTCTTTTTTTAACAATTTTATCAAACTTAGTTTTGAAAGTCATCATTGGTTTTACAAGAATAACAACTCCAATGATATATGTAAAAAAAAAATTAGAATATAAATGATGTGTTAATATAAATTTTTAGTAATAAAAAGATGCATTTTACTTATCAATCCGCCATGGGTATATTGTTTGATATCTTCAAATCTAACAATAGTATTTGTTAGTGACACTAACAATAGTATATTTTGTTAGTGAGAGCTCAATCTTCTTATTAACATTCAAATAGTCAGGATGAGCTTTGTTCACCATGGCATTCGAGATGAAAGAGGTGTTTAAAGTTACAAAAGAGTCAAGCAATTTTTCCACGTTATCATTGAATATAATCCCTTGAACTTGTGTGCCCTACACAATAATATATGTAATAAATATATAAAGCTATAAAAGAAAAGTAAATCAAAAAAAGTATTATTGCTATCTGCTCATCAACGAAGATGAGTTTGACCTTGTATCCAGGACCTTTTTGAGTGGAATATTTCTCCTTTGTTCCTTTACGGATTAAAAGCACCTTAATAGTCCAATCACGTTGTGATACTTCTAGATCACAAATATTTGAAAGCCTTGGAGGAGAAGACATATTTCGAAACAAAAATTAGAATAAAAAATTAATAAACTAAACTTGAAAATTGAAATTTAATAGTAAATTGCAATTGCGGCAAACAACTTCATTAATTTGGGCCTTATAATAAAGTTTGCAACTGGTCCAAATCAAACTGTAATTGAACTCAAAAATAGGACATCAATTGGTCGGTTTCCGTTTCTTACAAAACATTTGTTCAACCCTGTTGGCTCGTAAAGCCCAAGACATGGCCATATCAAAATGACAAATTATGTGGCAAGGATGCAAGATTTTGACCACAGTTGGAATGGACAACATAAGGAGCTTGGGATTAGGTCTGTTTTACAGTAGACAACTCCACATCGTCGTTGGAAAAGAAACAAAGAGTAGAAGAATCAATTCAAATAACCCAATAACATCTATATAAATTTATAGAAATATTGCAAGTATGTAGGCCTTACAAGCAAAGGTTAGATTCAATTTCATAACTTCAAACAAATTTGACTTTATCAAAAAAAAATTGTATAACAGGAGGAAATCCTTTTGCTAGAAATAAATTTATAATAATTGTTTTTACATACAGAAACATAAATATAAACATTCACTATATATCCGCTACATTCAAATAATTTAAAAATAATTAGGCGCTAATCATCATTTAATTAAATCGATTGAGGAGAAGAAAAGTAAAAACGCCAAATTAACCCACACAAAAGACGCGTCGTACGATATAAATCTAATTTCATTTTTATTTTCATTTTTCCCATATATTCCTATTCTATTATTTTGTTTTAAACTTGAAAATTTAAATTAAAAGAAAGTTGATAATGGACAATTTAAATAAGGGAATTGATGGGAAAATTAATATAATAATATATAAATTATTGAGGAAGAAAAAAGAACAAAACGAAAAAAAGGATACAATTTTGTCTAATAAAAATAAAGAAATTGTTGGTAAAGAGAGTACCAATAAAAGTGAGCAGTGGACATCATACTTTTTCTTGGGTGGAGACAAGAATACCAAGATCCATCTTCTTGAATAATGAAACTAAAAAAAAAAAAAACAGAAAATTAAGTATAGAAGAACAGCTAGGTGGATGAGAGGGGCACTTGTATATATAGTGTCCAACAATATCAATTACAAAACAAAACGAAAAAAAATAGAGAAAAGAAAGAAAAATAACTTACGGGTTAGAGAGTTAGAGGAGGTATAAAAGATGGGTTTTGATGAGGAAAATATATTAATAGGTAGTTTAATTTGATAAGAAGACAAAAAATAGAGAAGTATAGTGAATATAAAATTTCATCCATATTGTATAGTAATCAAATTAAATTTTATTAGTCCAATTCTAAAATTATATTAATTGGATATATTAATTCTTGAACAAAATAATCCGACTTTACATTATAAATTATAAGGCTGGGATATTAAAAAAAAACAAGAAAACAAAAAAATTGATAAGGATATTGTTAATTAATTTTTACATTATATTATATTGTAAAGTAAGAGTAGTGTTAGTCTAATTAAATTTTATATAGTAAGAGTAGTAGTCTAGTTAGGTAATAATTGATAATCAAATTAAATTTTACAAGCAGGGCGGCCTGCGCTTACGCTGCAGTCATTTTCTTATTAGGGTTATATTTTTTGTAGTTGTTTAAGTCGGTTTGTAAGAAGAATATTGCATTGGCTGTAAGTTAATCAGTTAGGAGAAACTCATTCATCGAAACAAATAATTCGCATATATAATGCAAAACACATGACCTCTCTTTCATTCTAAAAGTGCATTACCTAAATTCTACTCCATCTCTAGGTAATTCATCAAAATAAAGCTAAAATTCTACTCCTCCATCTCTAGATAATTCATCAAAATAAAACTAATATTAATTGTTGCTTGAAATGTATGTTGATTATCTTGATTGCAATTTTTAAATTAATGAATTCGGATAGGTGGAAGAATTTGGCTTCTGCATAAGGAATGCCTAATTTTTTGTAGTCAAAGAGCATGTATAGTTGTCGTAGGAAAATTGAATCAGTTGAGAATATTTGTAGGAGCATATTACACAATGCATCGCAAAATGATTGTACTTAGCATTGGCTAACTATGCTTTTGGAAATGTGGAAATATACTAAATATAAGCAACTAATATAAATCTCAATAAAAAGGAAGTCGAATGATAAATAAAAAAAAACTTTTTTGTAAATAAAAGGAGAATAAGGAAATGTTAAATTTAAGTATCAAATAATATAATCAACAAATAAATCCAGATTTACCTCAAAATGTTGCAGTGAGAAGTGAAAGCTCCCCACTTTAGGTTATGCCATCCAAAGGCGCTGCTAAATTAAATGGAAGGATCTTATCAATGAAATTTTAGGAAACAGAACGAAGTCCATGTGAAACCAATTCAGAGAAATGTTAGGAAAGAAGAAACCCAGCTAAATAGAAATGAAGACGAAAGGAAAACAGAATTGGAATATCAATAGTTTACCCATGAATCAACCATTATTGCAGATACATTTATAGCACCAATCCTTTGGAATTCAGGCAGATGAGTTGAACCGGTAAATCTTAATATCCACACACAATTAATATGTAATTAAAACACACTTAATCATAAATATAAAAATAGTAAATTACAAAAAAGGGCAGTAGGAAAAGTAAGGGAGGAAATTCATCGAGGGTCTTTTTAGTCACCCAAAAAGTGAGAAAAGACCAAAAAAAGCCAAAAGGAGACTCCACATTAATCCTCAATTTGGCCTTTAAGTAATTTCCATAGTCACTAAAAATAATATATAGTATATATTAGTAAATCCATATTAATCAAGATATATACGGTAAATGTGAATAATAAATATAGATAAACAATATATAAATCTAAATGGCAGTATAGAAATATTTTTGACAAATAAGGGTATAATAGGTGATCCAAAAGTTTTATAGGTGAACGTACTTTTTAATATATTATAGAGGAAAACTTTATATATATATATATATATTAATAAGTAGTTTAATTTGATAAGAAGACAAAAAATAGAGAAGTATAGTGAATATAAAATTTCATCTATATTAAAATTTCATCCATATTGTATAGTAATCAAATTAAATTTTATTAGTCTAATTCCAAAATTATATTAATTGGATATATTAATTCATGAAGAAAATAATCTGACTTTACATTATAAATTATAAGGCTGGGATATTCCGAAAAAAGAAAAGAAAAAAATTGATAAGGATATTGTTAATTAATTTTTACATTATATTATATTGTATAGTAAGAGTAGTGTTAATCAAATTAAATTTTATATAGTAAGAGTAGTAGTCTAGTTAGGTAATAATTGCTAATCAAATTAAATTTTATTAGTAAATCCATATTAATCAAGATATATACGGTAAATGTGAATAATAAATATAAATAAAAAAATATAAATTTAAATGGCAGTATAGAAATATATTTGACAAATTAGGGTAGAATAGGCGATTCAAAAGTTTTACAGGTGAACGTATATAGTATAGATATATCATCGACATTTCACTAAAATTTTTCGGCTTATTAGTTCTTATTCCCCTTGGACTATAGAACTAAAGACATTTTGCCCCCTAAACAATAATTGCGACAATTTACTCCTAAAATTCCCCAAATTTAGGACAATTTCCCTTCTGTCAGAGGGCAAATTGTTAGGAATTTGGAAAGTTCAGGGACTAATTATCTTGAATTTAGAAATTTATAAGACAGTTGTCACGATTTGAAGTTATTAAGGAAAATGTCCTTGACGCCATAATTTAAAAGGCAAAAGGCTAATAAAGCCAAAAAATTTCCGGTGTTATGCAATTTAAATTAAGATGGAAGCAAAAGAAATGAAATGACAAATGAAAGGTGCCTATCTATAGGCAAATCATCAAGCATTGATCAACTTCTTTTAGAACGAATGTGATGCACCAAGGGCTTATCATGGTCTTGAAGAACACAATGGAGATCATGGAGAGGATGTGCATAGGCGGCAAGGAAGCATGGACAAGCTTGAAGATGTTAGGGATGAGCACAAAGATGATTCAAGTCCATTAGAGTTACCTAAGACGCCATTTGATCCATTGAAGATGCCTTTAGGTCCTATTACTAGAGCAAGAGCTAAGAAGTTCAAAGATGCATTAACAAGCTTGTTCGAACTCATCTTGAAGACTTGAAGACCATCGGAGTTCATTTGAAGAGCTTTGATGATGATTGGAGCAAGCAAGCACCAATTACTTTGCTTGCTATTGATTCCAATTTTCTGCACTAGCCCTTGCATGGGTAGGCCAAGGGTACCCCATGCATGGGTTGGACAATTCAAAGTTTCTGCACTAGCCCAGGCGTGGGTAGGCCAAGGGTACCCATGCATGGGTAGGACCAGTTTTTCCTATTTTGATGGGCTTTCATGTTTCCATCAATTTGGCCATTGTGGGTTACATATTATCTTAGATTAGTTTATTTTAATGTTTAGAAAACAATTGGATTGGGCCTTGTTTGACTAAGTTCAATCCTTGTTTAATTAGACTTGTTATTTCAATTTCCTAGTAGGATAAGGAGTGAGATCTTTCCTTGCTCCTTCCTTTACCCATAGGGCTTAGGATTTAGGTATTGTGCCGACCCCTACTACTATATAAGGGGTCCAATATCTCTTGTAAAATAAGTTGAGTTGATTAATAAAATTGAGGTTTTTCACCCAAATTGATTATCTTAGCTTCATTGTTCTAGTTTGAGCAAAACTTAGGATTCTTCAATCTTGTAAAGTCCTAGCAAATAATTAAGTTGTGATAACTTGATTGTTTGTGAATCTTGTGATCTTAGGTGTTCAATTGCAGGTCAAATTGAAGGTCTAAGGCCGACGAAAGAAGAAGATTGCTTAGATGAAGGTCATCGACATACACATCTAGAAGTTGAAGTTGTTCAAGTTGATTCTTGGCGGGTCACAAGGATAGATTTGAATCTAAAACAACTAGATTCGTATCAATTGGTAATCAGAGCATAGGTTGTCATCTTCAATCGGTAAATCTATCATTCTATTCATCTATCATTAAGTTTCATCCATCAAAACTCATCCATCGCAAATCTCATCTTTTTTTTTTTCCAAAAATTGCATAAACTTGTGAATTTTTTCCCGATTAATCATAACTCCAATTGCTTTGAAATCTCAGATTTGGAGTCTTCATACCTTGTAGTTTAATCGAAAAATATTAAAAAAAAAAAAATTCGCGCAGAATCTTGTGGAATTTATTCTGGCTTCGTTTGAGCTCGGAAAGCTTTGAAATTTGAGATCTAGACTTCTTTTAGTGTGTTCAAACTGGGAAAAATATAAAAAAAAATCAAAAAATTTAAGTTGCTCCACAAGCTACCATGGCTAGGTTTCTTGCGGGCTTGAATAGGGAGATTCATGACATAGTGGAGATGCAACAACACTATGATGTGGAGGAGTTGTTACAACATGCATTGAAGGCCGAGGGGGAAATCAAAAGGAGTGACACAACAAAGAGAGGATTTTCATCATCAAACTCAGGGAAAACTCCAATCAAGAAGGATGAGAAATCTTTCAACAAGGAGAAGGAGGTTGCGCAACAAAGGGGAGTAAGTCCTAAATCCGATTCTAAACCTTCATCTAGTTCTTCCTCTAAATCTCATATTAAGTGTTTTAAGTGTCAGGGTTATGGTCATTATGCTAAAGATTGTGTCAATAAGAAGGTGATGTATCTTAATGATCATGGCGAAATAGTGAGTGAAGATGAGGAATTCAACTTGGGTTCAAGTGGTGATGGGGATGATGAGGAGGGGTTTGCGCAAGATGAGAGTGATGATGATAATGAGGGTTATGCGCTTAAGATTTTGGTTGCTAGAAAAACTTTGAGTGCTTATGTGAAAGAAGATGTGCACAATCAAAGAGAGAACTTGTTTCATACTAGGATGTATGCGAATGGGAAGCCTAGTAGTGTAATCATTGATGGTGGAAGTTGTACAAACATAGCTAGTGTTTACTTGGTGAAGGAGTTGCAATTATCCACTACCAAACACCCAAAACCCTATAGTTTAGGTTGGTTCAATGATAGAGAAGAAATTAGGGTTAACAAACGAGTTTTAGTTTCTCTTTCTTTGGGCAGGTACAGAGAGGATGTTTTGTGTGATGTTCTACCAATGCAAGCATGTCATGTACTACTTGGTCGACCATGACAATATGACAACAAGGTGAAGCATGATGGTGAGACCAACAAATACTCCTTTATGTGTGGAATTGGAGTTGTTTTAATGCAAAGAGGGAAGCCCATAGCTTATTTTAGTGAGAAATTCAATGGGGCTGCATTGAACTATCCAACCTATGAAAAGGAGTTGAATGCATTTGTGCGTGCATTGCATGATGTACAATACAAGAAAGTTAACATGAAAGGCTCAAAGATGACTTGTGATTGGAAGCCTGGAGATTGGAATGGACCATCAGCAATGACGATAAAATCATTCCAAGTTTTGGAGAGGATTAACAACAACGCATATAAGCTAGATCTTCCTAGTGAATATGGCAATGTAAGTGCTACTTTTAATGTTTCAGACTTATCCTTGTTTGATAGTGATGCAGATTTGAGGACAAATCCTTTTCAAGGGAGAGGGGATGATGCGCCAAGGGCTTATCATGGTCTTGAAGAACACAATGGAGATCATGGAGAGGATGTGCATAGGCGGCAAGGAAGCATGGACAAGCTTGAAGATGCTAGGGATGAGCACAAAGATGATTCAAGTCCATTAGAGTTACCTAAGACGCCATTTGATCCATTGAAGATGCCTTTAGGTCCTATGACTAGAGCAAGAGCTAAGAAGTTCAAAGATGCATTAACAAGTTTTGTTCGAACTCATCTTGAAGACTTGAAGACCATCAGAGTTCATTTGAAGAGCTTTGATGATGATTGGAGCAAGCAAGCACCGATTACTTTGCTTGCTATTGATTCCAATTTTCTGCACTAGCCCTTGCATGGGTAGGCCAAGGGTACCCCATGCATGGGTTGGACGATTCAAACTTTCTGCACTAATCCAGGCGTGGGTAGGCCAAGGGTACCCCATGCATGGGTAGGACCAGTTTTTCCTATTTTGATGGGCTTTCATGTTTCCATCAATTTGGCCATTGTGGGCTATATTCTATCTTAGATTAGTTTATTTTAATGTTTAGAAAACAATTGGATTGGACCTTGTTTGACTAAGTCCAATTCTTGTTTAATTAGACTTGTTATTTCAATTTCCTAGTAGGATAAGGAGTGAGATCTTTCCTTGCTCCTTCCTTTACCCATAGGGCTTAGGATTTAGGTATTGTGCCCCCCCCCTACTACTATATAAGGGGTCCAATATTTCTTGTAAATATAAGTTGAGTTGATTAATAAAATTGAGGTTTTTCACCCAAATTGATTATCTTAGCTTCATTGTTCTAGTTTGAGCAAAACTTAGGGTTCTTCAATCTTGTAGAGTCCTAGTAAATAATTAAGTTGTGATAACTTGATTGTTTGTGAATCTTGTGATCTTAGGTGTTCAATTGCAGGTCAAATTGAAGGTCTAAGGCCGACGAAAGAAGAAGATTGCTTAGGTGAAGGTCATCGACATACACATCTAGAAGTTGAAGTTGTTCAAATTGATTCTTGACGGGTGACAAGGATAGATTTGAATCTAAAGCAACTAGATTCGTATCAAAATGAGAAAGGCAGATTTTCAAGTGTTCTTCTTTCTGTTTTGTTTTGTTTTGGTTAATAATCTGTGTATTTAGCATATAAATAATATATTTGTGTATATTCTGAATGAAAATTTCAACTAGGTTTTAGTTAGCTAGTATTTCTTTCTTTCAAATCAGATTTTGTTGTGGCTCTTCAAATGGAGGAGAGTTAAAAGTCTCATTGAAAGATTTGGTCATCTAAATCAAGTCATCATGTTACAAGTTGTACACAATCCTAATTCCAGTACGTTTTTCTCTTTATTTTGAAATTAGGTATTTTGACCCGTGCAGTACACTTGTAGAGAAAAAAAAACTTGTATAAGAGAGACAAATTAGCCTATAATTGTTTTTTTCAATTGCATACTTGAATTTGTAAAAATTGGACAAATTAACTTTTTTTTTTTTTTTTTGTAAAAACGGCTCTGATTCCGTTCAATTTTTTACAAAGCTGTATCAATTCCCGTAAAAAGTGACTAATTTATCATTTTTTACAAGTTCATGCGTGCAATTGAAAAAATTGAAAATGCAAGTACTACGTTATTCTGTTTGACAAGTTTAGGGGTAAAATGGCAACATCGTCGCATAAACAAAGTACAAAACATTTTTTTTTGCCAGAGCATCAACAAAACATTTCAATGCCGCCAAATCTTCGCGGCTCGAAATGATTCAAATTTTAACACAAAAAATCACCCAAATTCAAAAACCAAATTATCTAACGTCACCCACGACCAAATCAGAAACAAAAGAAAAGAAAGAAGAGAGCGGCTCCTTAACCTTTCCCCCTTCCTCTCAGATCTGCTTTTCAAATCCACTTTTCTTCTCCTTCTCCTTCTCCTTCGATCCAGTTCTTGCAAATCCCAGGTACTTGTAAATTGTCTTCTATTCCATTTTTCATTCAGTTTGTTAATCTTGGTTTGCTTTTCTTGTATGTTGGAATTGCTTCCATTTTGTGAATTCTTTTGCACCCAATCGAACTACTATTGTTATGTTACTAAGTTAGACTTTGAGCTGCTTCTTTTAGAGCTTAGATTTCGAATTGAATCTAGTGATATATATTATATTATGTAAAAAGAGAAAAAGAGGGGATTTTTCTTTCTGGGTTTTAAGCCTTCTCTCAGAAAACCCAAGAAAGTTTCCTATTTTTCATCAAATTTTGAGTACCCAATTGAGGGGAAAAGGGAAGAACATGGTGAGGGAGTTAAGAGTAGAGTCATTTTATACCAGGCTTCGGGAATCTGTTAGGGCGTCATCTCTCTCTCCTTTACTCATATTCCCATCAACGTCCGATGTGGATTCTCTTTGTGCTCTCAAATCCATTTTCCACATTCTTGAATCTGATTCGGTGCGCTACTCGTGTTATCCCGTGTCTTCTTTTCAAGAAATCCAAAAATATTCTGATTTGAGTTGTTCCTCTGAGGAGCCTGTTACCATACTTTTGATAAATTGGGGATGCCACCGTGACCTCCAGAAGGATCTGAATTTAGGCCCCGCTGCACGTGTTTTTGTTGTTGATAGTCATAGGCCAATTCACTTGCATAATTTGAGTGACCAGAATAATCAGGTGGTTGTTCTTTATACTAATGATGATGAGCGCATGGCTGATCTGGCTTATGATTTTGAAGTTATGGAGTTGGCAAATGCTAGCTATTGTTTAGCTAGTACGGAGTTGGATAGTGAAGAAGATGAAGAGAGTGAGAGTGAGGATGAGGATGAGGAGGATGAAGAGGAGGAAGGGGGAAGTAGGGATGGGTCTAGGAAGAGAAGAAGGACCTCTTCAGAAGGTGAAGAAGAGCCAGCATCTCGGCGTTTTAAGAAATTGAAAAGAGAGTATTATCGGATGGGAACATTCCATGGGAAGCCGTCGGGTTGTTTAATGTATGATTTGTCACATTCTTTGAGGAAAAACACAAATGAATTGCTTTGGCTGGCTTGTGTTTCGCTTACTGATCAGTTTGTTCATGAGAGGCTAACAGATGAGAGGTATGAAGCTGGGGTTATGGAGCTTCAGCAACATATTAACAGTTTAGGGAATTTGGATGCTGTTACTTCAGTGACTCTGAAAGATGGAACCAAGGTTCGAGCACCTGATTCCTCAAGAATTTCCTATGAAGAAGAACCTAGGCTTATGTTGTTGAGGGAGTGGAATTTGTTTGACTCAATGCTGTGTTCCTCGTATATTGCCCCTAAGTTGAAGACATGGAGTGATAATGGTATGAAAAAGCTTAAGCTTCTTCTTGCACGGATGGGATTTGCACTTGTGGATTGCCAGCAGAAATTTCAGTATATGAATCATGAAGTAAAACAGAAGATGAAGGATCAGTTTGAACAAATCTTGCCTGAGTATGGGCTTAATGATTTCTACTACAAAAGTTTCTTGCGTCTCCATGGATATACTTCAAGGGTTTCAGCTGCAGACATGGTATATGGAGTTACTGCACTGCTTGAATCATTTGTGCAATCAGATGGCTCTTGTGCTTCGAAGCAGTTTGGGGTGGCATATGATGCACTGTCCTTGAGTAATCTTGAGAAGCTGAAAGCTGGAATGCAACAAGCAATCAAGATACAAAGGGCTATTCTTAGGCAAGGAAGTGCTGCAATAACAAAGAGTGGCTGTATCAGGAGCGGGAGAAAGTTTAGGTGGGTGAAACTTGACGATTCAGTCGATACAAAGCTGTTGGGTCACCCCCAGGCTCTAACCAAGTTCTGCTACTTTCTAATGGATGCTTTGAAGGAGAAAGGAGCTAGGATGAAACCTTTGCTTTGTGCATGTGCATCGCAAGAGCCAGCAAAGGTGTTGATTGTTGGTGTCTGTGGTAAACCTCGCCTTGGAGCACTCCAAGGGAATTCATTTGGTATCGCATTCAGGAATGCTGCTGAAGAAACTGGAGCTGAATTCTTCCATGAGCTCTTTGAATCTTCATGGATTGTGTTGGATGCAGCTGCTGTTAATTCTTTCATGGTCAGATTAACTGAAAAGCTTTGATGTAAAATTTTCAATGTGCAGTCGGCAATTGTAACTTTGCAATGTTGTTTTCAAAAGGAAAACATTTGTTTATTACTTTTAAGTGAGTAATTTTGTTTAGCTTGTTTGAAACAATTCAGAAATAAAACTCTAACTTGGCCTCAAGTACGGTTTCTTACTTTCTTTTGTCATCTTTTTCCTTCTTAATATCATTACGCTATCAACTAAATCTTGAAATCTTGAATTCTTGATCATTGAAGAGCAGCTGCAAATGCATAATGGTAGTTACTGGTCAAGTAGATGACTATTGGTGATTTGGAAGTGCTTTTGGTGTTGTATGTGATACCCTTATCATGATGATTCTATATCAGCTATGATTATCGAGATTTTTGCTTTTAAACTAGCAAGTTTTCAAGTGATATGGAAGAAATTCCAGTCTGCAGAGAACTATAATGAATATGGGAATTTGGAAGAGAAATATCTCAATAAGTGAGTTCTTTTTCTTACTTGGCTTTCTTATTGGCATTTTTTTCTCAAGGAGTGGATTATTGGCATAAAGCAAAACAATATCATTACTTTTGAAATGAAACAAATGCAAATGCAGATTTGGATTAGAGTTTTGCTGCAGACTGCAGACTGCAGTTGTGGTCAAGTCGCTGGGTTTGGTTAAGACTTAAGACATCACATTGCGTACATATATTACTTTTAACATAAGTAGCTTTAACTTCAAATAAACGCCTTTCCTTTTTCCAATTAGATTAGCCCTTGGCCTGCAGAGCTCAGACAAAATTAAACCTAAAGAAAATCCTCTGCTTGAAGCTTAGTGATAGCTATCAATCTAGGTCTTTTCAGTCCTGATTGAGAATACTAAAAAAAGTCATGTATTTGTCGAACATAATAATTTGATAGATACCTCTAAGAGATACCAGTTACATGTCATATGTAAATTGGATTCCCATGTACTTAGTAAAGTTACACTTGTTATATAAAATATAAAAGTGAAGAGTAAACATATATACAAGTAGTTGCTTGAAATTGTTCATTCTTTCCTCCAAATTGTTAGTCCAGAACATAGGCTTCTTGCTGCATTGCTTGTGGGCAGTAATTTCCTGCGACAGAAAGTTTTTATGTATCTTTGTTTTCCATTTCTTCATTGACCCTTAATTTTGGTCTTTCTTCGTCAAGATCAGCATAGGCTTCAAACTCATTAACCAAAGAGGCAGAGGCAGGGTTTGCGCACAGCCATTTGTGAGCAAAGGTAGAGCAGTAACCACCTGTGGAACAAAGGAAGGAAATTGGAGCTAAAATAAATGGCACTGAAAAGCATTGAGGGGTTGGAGTTGTTATGGTTAAGGACAACAAAAGCAGGCATAAATCTTTGTTCTGTTGTTTTCCAACTAACACTTACATAAATGTGTACATATGCAGGCATGACAAATATATATCATTCAATACAATATTTGAATCAACAAGAAAATTAGTTGTCAAGATTTTTCTCTTTGGGAAGCTTAGTTTAGCAAACAACATTTTGGTTACCTCTTTGAGAAGCTTATTGCAATATGGTTTCTGTGCAACAATTATGTCATCTAAGAATATCTGTAAAAGACAAAGTTATGTACAGTTGCCTTAATTCTATCATTCCATCCAATTGAATCATTTATATTCAAATATATTTTGCCAATCATGCTAAAAAGCAGTTGAGAAGAAAAAAGCAGAAGCACTTGCTTTACTTGAATAAAAAAGCAGAAGCAATGAGAAGAAAACACTTATTGATGTGCTAAACTTATGGCCCCCAAAAAATAATCTGCTGCACCACTTGCTTTCAGTTTCAGATTTCCCAAGCATGCAGAATAAAGGAAGGTAAGAAGACAAACAACTAAAAAAATAACCAAGACTGAAATGGAAGGAAATAAAAACAGCATTCTAAGATTCACAAATGAACATACAGGCACCCTTCCGCTATTTTTCACGGCCATGAAATAAATATAGGTGACATAATGAAACTACTTAGAACTCCACACTTCAAATTATTCTGCATAGACTAAAGTTTCTTCCATGAAGAAAATGGAAAAAGGCTCTAGTTGAACATACCACTCTAGTGCAAGTGCTGGTCATATCTATGACTAATCTCTCCTGATTTGATGAACTGTGAAGTAGACTTGCTATCCCAGGGAGAATCCATTGGTTGAAGTATGTTGTCTAGAGTTAAAGATTTGCAGTTTGATAAAGGAGAAGACAGAGCATGAACCTGCTAGTCGATATAACCTTAGTATATAGAAGAATAAGTACACGCAATACAAAAAATCAGGTTTCTTTCCGATCTATCCACAAAAAAAGAACAAAAAGAAAAGTTAATAGCTTTTCAATTAAATGAGATGAAATACAAACATATGACCATATGAAAGAAACAAGGAAATAGAAGGAGCTATGGTTAATTATCACATACGATCAAAAGGACAAAAATAACATAGTTCCAGTATAAACCTTCAACTCCATTACTTAAGCTCCATTATTTTTTGCCTTTCATGGCAAAGAAAAATGATGAATTATCAAAGTGGGGTATTTGCAAGCGTTTCCTTTAAGTTCACCACAACCCACATGCCATAGTGGCTTTTCAGGAGGTCCATTACGCCAAAAAGGAGTTCCTATCACAATGCATAGCTGGTAAGTATAGATTAATTATGGGCATGATACAATTATGTCACCGTAAACATTCTGAGTTGTAAGACTATGAATCACTTCAAACATTTGAAGAATGGTGCAATGACCACAATTCAGACTGTCTAAATTCATTTGTGAGTTTCAACTGTTTCGGGTTTAAGGAGCAAGGCTATGAACTTCAAGATAGAATAGAACATTATGAAGAACAAAAAAGGAATAAGAGAATGTGTAAAACTAATATAAGTGCAGTTCTTGAATAGAGCTTCAAATTAGCATTGACTTTTGAACAAGGGCTTAAATCCATCTGTAACTCACAGAAAGAGTACAACATAATGGAGTCAAACCAATTTACAGCCCATATAGAATTGAAATATTTTGAGTATCTAAAAACTAATTTGTTACTAGCCTTATGTCCAACTTTTATTAATTTTATACATGAAAATGAAAATTACCTGTGGAAGACTCAACTGCTCACTCACACATATATATAAATTAATAATGCACCAAAAAAGAAAATTAAATGGTTTGCATCAAATCACACTCATGTCAGCGAAGTGGTTTTGTGGGATTCAACACAAAAGAAGAACATGCATCATATTATTGCTTGGTTTATGAGCATCATATGGAACAACAAGGCAAAAGTAAGGTTTAATTGATGCTTTTAAGCCTTAACATAGTAGTAATCAATGGTATTCAAGTTCAATATATCCATTTTTGATGTCAGCATTGCTATTCAAGTTCAGAACTATAATAGCGAAGCAGAGACACTTTTGAAGTCTGACTTATATGGCAAATGACTAAAAATCATTAAACAAGCACTCCAAATACCCCATTTTCCTTTATGAGCAAATGCTATTGGCTAACACGTTTTTGCCATCCTGAAAAATCATTCCCTAGAAAATAAATGCAAATATACAAACTCCTAATGTCACCCGTGCCTGTTACTATGTTTGTATCGCAAAAATACATAGAAGACGCAGAGAAATTGAATGCTGAAATGTCTTTAAACCTAAAAGCACATTTCCAGAAAGCCATAGCTAAATAGATAGGAGTATGAGGCATTCATTCAAACAAGTATTATCTGATTCACAAAAAAAAGCAAGACATGATATAAGAATATATTAGTCAGTCCACAATACAATTGCTAGCACTTTTTTGACTGAAACTCCATAAAGCAGTTTAAAACTGAAGCACAAGACAATAATCAAACAGACACAGAAAGAGACAAATTCCCAAGTTTGTATTTGTCAAACTAAAAACCTAAGGAAAACAATAATAATCAAAAAGCAGCAAGATGAGCAACAATTTGTTGCTACAACAACTTATCCACATGCAGACCAGTCATGTCAGTAGTTAAAGGGCATATGCATCTTGTGACATCTTATTCAAGGGGATACTACACATTGTTCCAATCTTCCTCTTCTATGAAGGATGCCAACATCAATGAAATATCATCATCTCCAGAAACTTGAGGAACCTCAATGGATGCTGCATCATCTTCTATGAAGAATGCCAGCATCAATGAAATATTATCATCTTCAGAAACTTGAGTAACCTTAAAGGTAAAATCATTAGCATTACCTGTCATTTGACCATCGATATAAGTAATGAATGCTGCATCATCTTCTGTGAAGATTCCCAACAATGATGAAATGCTAGGATTTGATTCTTGAACATGAGCAAGATGAAGAGCATCCATTAATGCATGAACGTCCTTATCATCAACAACCACTACATTGGGTGCATCCATGAATGTGAGGGCAGCATTAGTATCACTGCCACCTTCCAAAGGTAGAGAATTACCAATAACAATGGTCTGAATAACAGTATACAACCCCCTTGATCCAATAGATGGTTCAGCACATAGGCTCTCAGGGACATGTGAACCATTAGCGCCACGTAAGGCCAGCCTAGACAAGATAGAAATAGGACCAGTCCCAACCAAATTATCATCCTCATTATCACTCCAATCTTCCTCCTTGAATTGTGCTCCACATTGGGCACTGTTTCCCAGACCCATACTATCTTTCTTGAAAACAACACAAAGAACAAAGGTATCCTGAACTACCCCCTCTCTGCCAATTCTTTGTCTTCAAGTCTATATTCATGCATCACCCAATCTGTCTTCCCATGTGTTGCTTTACCTCTATGAAAAACCAGAGTTTTTATCATCTCCACAACTTACTTGTTGTAAATAACAGGCCTATCCTTCCCAGTGGTTTTCCAGTACCCATAAACAGTAGCACGATTCAACTGAGCCCCTTTAGCATATTTCTTGATTGGGCAAAAGAAAAACCATTTTTTAAGATCCCCAGTGTTCAAAAGAGACTTTTCAGGAAAATCCCATGGAGCATGCTTGTAAATATCAAGGTCAGCAATTGTATCAAATGGAAACTTCTTGCCCAATACTTTGCTCTTCAAATAATACGTAAGAAGCTCAACATCGGAGGGATAAAAATGAAAACCCAACGGCAACATATATTTCCCCATTATAAAAAGAAACTATTAACTGTACCAAAGACTGAAACTCAAAATCAGATTCAAAAAATTCTACTCAACCAATAATCAAAGAATTGCAAGAAACATAAAAAACAGTCAGAATCACAAGGAAAAAGTTTCAAAACTGCAGCCAAAACCAAAAAAGAGAAACGGAAAAGAAATATAAACTTTCTAGGGTTTCTGCACTTAATTGCAGCGAACCGAATGGAATCAAGAGCTTAAAAGGAGGAGCCAAACCGCAGATTCAAGCAGAGGAGGGAATGTCAACGGCGGCAAAGAGATCACAGCTTAGTTTTCGCAGTAACCAAAAAAGAGCGAAATTGAGATGGTGTTTTCGCAGGAATAAGGCAAGAGAGTTTTCGCAGGAAAAAAACAAGAGAGATTAGCTGTAATTGAGAGAGATGGAAAGGAAGAGGAAATCGAATTTAAGGGGAGCCTTTAGAAAACGGTCAGATAAAATTTTCAGGCAACGGTCTGATTTTCAAAAATCAAAACTTCTCCCGAATGAAATGGGAGTAGATGTGGGCCGGGCCGGGGTAGGCTAGGCCCATCAAAATTAAAATTTAAAGTTCCTCAAATTCGGGTCTGATTTGAGCCCATAATTTTTAAATTTTAAAATAATATATATATAATATAATATAATTGAATTATTTGAGAATTATTACAACTACGAAAATATATTAATTAGAAAAAGGAAAAGAACCCCAAAAAAGTTTTCAGTCTAAAAATTAGCGAACGCGCGGAGTATCTTAGTTGGTAACGGCACGCGCTGCTTATGCAAGCGAATACGTAACACGTATACAAATCGAAACAAATCACGCCACGTGGAGATTATGAAGCTCACACCGACCGCGCGTGTGAACGAGGGCAAACAATTTCCACGTTTGTGCATTGCAATTTCGCTGCATATCGCTCTTATATTTCCTGAAATCTTCCCCTGTTTAAAAACCCTAGACAGGGAAGATTTACTAAAGGTTTCTGGGTTTCTTTCTTTTTTTTTTTCTTTTTTTTTTAGGGGAAAATTTTTGAATTCTTGAAGCGATTCGATTTTGGCTGGACATTGCAAGGTAGGATTTGCACTCTCTGATTATATTTCTCTCCTAGTTTATTTTCAATTGATTTTAATCAAATGCATTGGTTTTCTGATCGATGTTCCATGTTTTAGATTTGGGGGTTTTTTAAGGCTACATTTCGTCAGCCTGATTGATGTTTGCTCGTTTGTAAATTTGTGAATTTGAATTTTTTTTTTCAATTTTATTATCGGTTGATCATAGTTGGTTGCCTGTGGAAATTTTCTCTTCTAATTGTTTTGAATTTCAACTGTGATTGAAGTTCTCGTTTTGGTAGAAATGATTGTTCATAAAATGAATTAAATTAACTGTAAAAGATGGCCATATGAAAAGTTGGTCTTTTTGTTTGCAAAAAGGTCTCCTTTTTATGCTTTAGTATTAGAGTTTATATATCTTTCTCTGTTTATTAAAAAACTAAAGTTTCAAATTAATGAGGACTGTGCGAAATACGACCTTCTTTTCATGAGTTTTGCTTGCTTTGGAGGTTCTTACTTCCAGATTGAACTACCTTATGCGTGTCTTAGAATTTTCTGTGGTATTTTTCTCTTCAAATCAATTCAACTTTAAACACTCAAGTCAAGTGAAGGAATTGGTTGGGTCTAATTAAAAATTGATATGAAATTTAGGGTCCACTTATCTGAGGAAGCCTCTTTTTTGAGTGCCTTTAGTCTTACTAAGGAAGCGATTTTTGGACAGTGTATAGAAAAATCTTAAGCAGAACATGAGCACTCTTGAACTGAGGAGTGGGTCTTCCCATAGAGGGTATCGACGGAAGAAGAACCTGCTGGATCTTAATGTTCCACCCAGTGAAATCAGGGAACAAGAGGGTACCTCTCAACAGGCTGGGCCTGAGCAACTGACTAGCCAGCCTGTGCAGCCTGTGCGGCTGGAGCCGCGTGTTACCATTGATGTTGAGGATATTGATGACGATGTTGAGTCTATTGAGCCTAGAGAATTTGACGAGGTATACTTCTCTTGTTGAATTAATTTTCTTTTTCACTTTATCTGTGCATCATATTGGCTTTATTGATTCATTTGGATTATTATGACCTTGTTACTTTCCTTGGAATTTCATGTCAGGCGGTCAAAAACAATTCAAAGAGGACCCATGGTATGTTTTTAGTTGATTTAGATTGTAGTTAAAGTTATGTAGGAAGAACATTTATGACATTTTTGTTTCCATCATTTGCTTCCTGCATTGGACTATGCATGTTGCATGGTAGACGCTTAGTTAGATGCACTGCATTTCATTCTATTAATCTTCCCTAAAGTCAAAGGTACACATTTGTAATTATGTCTTTGAGGCCCCATTAAGATAGGCATCTGATTATAAATGTTTTGTTGATTTTGATGCCTCTCTTGGTTTAGGTGCTTCATATTTTTATGAGGGTCAAGGACCAGTTTTTGAAACAAAGCAAATGCTTTCCCTTTAAGTGTTCAACTTCAAATTATTTAGAGTATATAGTTCACCCTTTCAGATTTGATAAATATCACATGATCAACAAGAGCAGGGAAGGAACCTCAATGTATGGTGTGCAGTCAAATTTTCTTAAAGGAGAGTAGCCAAAGAATAACACTTAACTAAACACAATGTAGCCCTCTACGTAATTGATAACTCTGCAATCTAATACTAGTTTCTTGAGGGGATTGTAGTCTATGAACAATATACTGGTTTTCTAAGCATTTGCCCTTGTTCCAGGTCTGTGGCTTGTAGGGTTTCTCACTCAATCACTAGAATATATATATACACTCTGCTAGATGTCATTGCTTGCTCCCAAGATCTTATGTTATTTGTGTGACATAGGTCAACCTATTTAGTGGCTGGTCATTATTTGTTTCTTTCTTTGTTTTTTGGTGCTGAATCCCTAGATTACTTGCTATTTCTAGTTGCTATAGCTGAGATATCTCTCCTTTCAGGCCGGCATGCAAGGTCAGCTATTAATAATCAAAATAAGCGCAGAAGAGGTCCCTCAAAACCGACAGTTATCAATTGTGATGAATATATCAACCTGGAAAGCTCACCGCAGTCTATTGTAAGAGCTGTTCTCTTAGTTCTTCTCTCAACAGATGTATTCTAATATTTTCAAAACAATACACATGATATGTCTGTTAATAAGATAGACATCTCTTTTAGTTTTGCCCATGAGTGTCTTCTCATGCAGGTGCATCTCTGGTTTTTTACATTTATGAAGGTTAATGACTCGCTCACAATATAATTGGCAGGTCGAGGAAATCAGAAAGCCTCAGCCACCCCCAAAGGAACCAACCTTCAATTGTCCAATTTGCATGGGTCAATTAGTTGAGGAGATGTCAACAAAGTGTGGGCACATTTTTTGCAAGGCATGCATTCATCATGCAATAAGTTTTCAGGGAAAATGCCCTACATGTAGGAAAAAGGTCACCGCAAATCAACTAATTAGGGTCTTCCTCCCTTCAGCCAGTTGAATTTGAGCTTCATGCCCAACTAGTTAATGTAAGTATACTACTATGTATCCTCATTCGCTCATTCCTTGGGTTTAATCGCATTTGGAAAGAAATAAAATCATAGATCTTGAAATGTGGATATTCATTAGAGTAGATTAGTCATATCTGCCTCAGGGTTTGATGCTGTGTTTTGATGAATGAGGATTTCATCTAAAACCATACCTTGATATGCGGCACTCTTCTTTACAGGTATTGCTCTTTCGTTTAAATTAAGTTCTAACAATGATTGTTGAATTTCATTTTCAGGGATAATACAGACCGCCTGTGAAAATAGAGAGGACTGGAGCAATGGATGGATTTGGCATGTCAGTGGACTTATTTTTTGAATTTGGAATTTCTGGCATGTTGTCCAGTTTTAAACTATATATATGTTGTGGTGAACAATTGTTTTTACAAGTGATATGAGCAGGCTCTTTTTGCTTCCTTAGATGGATGGAAATCTGCTAGTTGATGATAGTAGCTTATTTAGCTCAGCTTCATTGTCATTTGAATTAAACTTTGACTTGACAACTGACAATGTACAGTAAAGGAAATTACAATCAATGATTTGGTCCCTTTCCTTGTATTGGACTGGACGTCGTTGTGCTAAGCTTCATGAACCTATGGGTCTTGTCTTGGTCATCTGCCTGATTGTTTTGGATAGAAAAAGTGGATTAAATTTGGGCCAGTTGGGTTGAGTGCTAAATTTTTCAAGCTGTCAAGTGCAGTCCTAAAACAGTTGATGATCACTTAGGCATGAATCACATTTGTTAATTTTATTTTTGATGTTGAATGTGTATGGAAGAGATGCACTCCTTGAAATATCGTAGGGACAGAAAAATAATAAAGGGAAAGAACAAGTAGCTTTCATTTATTCAGAGTGCTAAAGCACTAGTACAGAGTGAAGTAGGTTTAAGTTCTAACGAACAGATTGAGCCCCTACTTAACACCCTTTATTTTATTAACCTTGTACAGCAACACCAGCGGCTGAGCACACCGCGACGAGAAAGCTCCTTTTGCGGTCATGGAGATTGGTCGATGGCGGCAGTGCCATCTCCTTCAGTCTGCTTTGCATTGGCATTAAGCTGCGCTGCCTCGGCTTTAGCTGTAGGTGCCTCATGCAATGGGAACCAAGGGAACTTGAAAGGAAATGGAGGAAAAGCAAAAGGATTAAAAGGGAAAGGAAAGAGACTTTGCTTGTAACCAAGGCTGGAAACTTGGTCATTGACAGGCAGTGGAGTGTCCCTGGCTCCTTGAGTCAGAAGAGTAGCCATGAGAAAGAGAATGAGAACAAGTGTTGCCTTACTAGTGATTTTGGTCTCCATAGTCAATCACTCACTCTTGTTGCCTCTGCTTCTCCTCAGCCTCGTTTTATAGTGAAAATTGTGATGATTCGGGGTGGTGTAATTACTGAATTATTATTATTATTATTATGCAATGGGGAACTGGTTGTTTTAGAAACATTCAACTAAAATTTGTAAGGTAGATGTGAGATGCTAATTCACACTAAATGAGCGACCCCATTAGTTTCTAATTACTAACCATTGTTTTCTTATCACGAATCTAGTGTTAGGTTGCTCTGATTGTCCAACATGCAAATTGTAAGCATCTCTATGGCAATTGGCCCCCCAAGATTAAATGGCGTTTGCTTTAGGAGGTGTTTAGCGTTTCTATTTCTATCAACTATATATGAACTCTTCTGCTCTGAATGTGATGGCTAAAATTCTTATTATAGTGTATGTATATTGTTGGAAGAGTAGATGAATTTGATGATTCATTTCTTGAGTAGATGAATTGATTACTTTATCTATCTCACATCTGCCAGCCCCACTCACATTAAAGGTGGCATCAGCATTTCATTTGAACACGAAAACTTTTTGTTTTAAAAAATAAATGCAAGTGTATGTGTATGTGTATGTAATCAACAAAACCTTTCACTTGTCTTCTTTCTTGTAGCCATATTATGAATTAATCTTCTTCTGTGATTCAAGGCATGGGATTTGTGGACAAGTAACAAGCCATCCGATTCAATCCATATGTTAACATTGGGCTGCCACTGCTTTGTGTTCAACAGAGGGCAGACCATAGGCCAACCTTGTCTGATGTTGTCTCAATGCTTAACAATGAATCCATCTTCTTAACTTGTCTCCATGAGCAGGTTTGTAATTAGTAATTTTTCTTAATAAAACAAAGTTTCAAATCTGTAGTCTAATAAAATTTCCTATGTAAATGTAATTATACAGAGTGAGAAAAATCTTCAAGATTACAAGTTATTAAGTATATATATATATATATATATATTAATGAAAAAAAATTAGTATAAATAAAATTAAAAGCATTATTATGAAGATCAATATTTTTAACCTTTTTG
This sequence comes from Corchorus olitorius, assembly GCA_001974825.2. Taxonomy (NCBI): domain Eukaryota; kingdom Viridiplantae; phylum Streptophyta; class Magnoliopsida; order Malvales; family Malvaceae; genus Corchorus; species Corchorus olitorius. Next base: position 4,716 of record AWUE01015760.1, on the reverse strand, counting down.
CCCTTGAATTATGGTACTAATGACAATTTGACTCCTAAATTAAAATTGATACAAAATTGCCTTTCAAACTTTCCAAATTCAAGATAAATTGTCCTCTCTGTCAAGTGTCAAGGGGTAAAATATCTTTGGGAAGTTTATGGGACTAAATGTCTTGAACTTGGAAAGTTCATGGGATAAAATGTCTTGAAATTCAATGGTAAAAAGGCTTTTTTTTTAAAGAATATTAAGTTTATTATTAAGTGTATTTTAATTTTAATCTTTAAAAAAATTAAATCATGGAGTTAAAATTAGGCCCACCTAAAACAAATTCTCGACTTGAATTCCAACATTATGACCAGGTGGATGAGAGCCTATAATAAAGCTACCAATTTTGGGTGACGATGCTTAATATAAGAGAGAGGTGGCGAAGGGACACTGCATAAGAAGAAATTATTAGGTAAACCACTTCTTTCAATTGATAATTATAATTATTAAAATCATGTTCTCAATTTTAGGGATGCAATTGGACACGGTATCTGCAAAATTTGAGGTACTCGTATCCTAACCCTATTATTTTTTAGGGTATTCGAACCCTATAACCAGGGACATAGTCAGGAATTACAACTTGGAGGGTGAAGCACAAAATTTTTTTTTAACACTAAGAAACAAATATAAATATAACAAATTAAAGAAAAATAATGTTACATTGTGCTCACTTATTTAAGTTGAGCTCGACGATCATTGCATAGAAGTCGTCAATAATTTCATTTACATCAAATTCCTGAGCAATTCCTTTTTCAATATAAATCAAAAGCATCAGCTAAAAATTCATCCTCAATCTTGTTTCTAAGTTTAGTTTTGATGATACTCATAGCTGAAAAAGCTCTTTCTGAAGTTGTTCTAGATTAACACAAAGAATTATTGCCAAAAAAAAACTCAAAAAATTAAATGGTTGGATTAAAGAATTAATAAAGAACGATTAAATGAGAAGAAAAGAGAGTCGCATAATTCATAATTACTTTCGATTTTCACTAAAATTCAAATTCAGAATCCTAATTTTGAATTAAAATATCAAAATAATTATAATTTACAAAGAAATTAATTGTAATACAATTATACAAAGGAGTTAGATTATTAAGAAATTAAGTACTAGAGATGAAGAAAGTAAGATAAAAATTGGATTTTGATGAAGTTTCGACTTTAAGAGTTTTTTTCGCTATATAGAGGAGAGGAAGGGAGGTTTCTTTAAATACTTCTTTTTTCATATATTACTCGAGAGTCAAGATTGGGAGGGATAAATTGATATTACATGTAGGTAAATTAGAAATAAATTAATATATGTTATAAAATTTAAAATTTTTATTGGTGGAAACTTTTTTTTTTCAAATCCCACTTAATATATAAAATAATTTTAAAAACTCATATATAAAATTTTATTTTGAATTTTGGGGGCTAATATATACTATATATTATTTTTAGTGACAATGGAAATTACTTAAAAGCCAAATTGAGGATTAATGTGGTGCCTCCTTTTGGCCTTTTTTGGTCTTTTCACACTTTTCGGGTGACGAAAAAGGCCCTCGATGAATTTCCTCCCTTACTTTTCCTGCTGCCCTTTTTTGTAATTTACTATTTCTATATTTATGATTAAGTGTGCTTTAATTAATTACATATATTAATTGTGTGTGGATATTAGGATTTACCGGTTCAACTCCTCTGTCGGAATTCCAAAGGATTGGTGCTATAAATGTATCTGCAATAATGGTTGATTCATGGGTAAACTATTGACATTTCAGTTCTGTTTTCCTTTTGTCTTCATTTTTATTTGGGTGGGTTTTTTCTTCCCTAACATTTCTCTGAATTGGTTTCACATGAACTCCGTTCTGTTTCCTAAAATTTTTAGGTCGACGTTGATAAGGTTCTTCCATTTAATTTAGCAGCGCCTTAGTATGACATAACCAAAGTGGGGAACTTTCACTTCTCACCGCAACATTTTGAGGTAAATATGGATTTATTTGTTGATTATATTATTTGATACTTAAATTTAACATTTCTTTCTTTTATTTTACAAAAAGCTTTTTTTTTTATTTATCATTCGACTTCCTTTTTATTGAGATTTTTATTAGTTGCTTATGCACATTTCCAAATGTACAGTTAGCCATTGCTAAGTACAATCATTTTGTGATGCATTTTGTAAATTACATATGTTCATGCAAATGCTCTCAACTAATTCAATTTTCCTACAACAACTATACATGATCCTTGACTACAAAAAATTAGGCATTCCTTATGTAGAAGCCAAATTCTTCCACCTACCCGAGTTCATTAATTTAACAATTGCAATCAAGATTAAAAAATGACCACAACATGCGAATTTTTTTTAGATAATCAACATACATTTCAAACAACAATTAATATTAGCTTTATTTTGATTAATTATCTAGAGATGGAGGAGTAGAATATTAGCTTTATTTTGATTTATTTTGATAAATTACCTAGAGATGAAGTAGAATTTAGGTAATGCACTTTTAGAATGAAAGAGAGGTCATGTGTTTTGCTTTATATATGCGAATTATTTGTTTGGATGTATGAGTTTCTCCTAACTGATTAACTAATTACACCCAATGCAATATCTTTTTATTAATCGACTTAAACAATTACAAAAAAATATAGCCCTAATAAGGAGATGACTGCAGCGCAAGCGCAGACCGCCCTGCTTGTTTATACTTAATTTTACTTATCTATTAGTAAGTATGAATCGGTATAGGGAAAATTGAAAAAGTTTGGGGGGGCGGCCGCCACCCCCCGACCCCTAGCTTCGTCCCTGCCTACAACTACTTGGTTATTTTTTAAAATCATTACTCGTACCCTACCCGTATATAATATCAATTACCCGTTAACTACCCGAACTCGATAAAAAATCTGGATATTTTTTTTTGCATTATATTAAATAATAACAAGTTGGTTAGTCTGTGCTTACGCTACAGACAATTTTTTAAAATTTAGACATGGAATTTAAGGCCAAAACTAACAAATAAGGAATAAATGGTGGGAGCACCACTTAAATACATCTCAATGCTAAAATTACATATAAAGACAATGCATTAAGGAAAAATGATAGGAACAACATTAATTACATCCAAATGCTAAAATTACAATGCAATTCAAGAAAAAATGTTAAAATTGAAAGGATTTTAAAGTAATGAGCCATATGGCAAAAGACCAAAACAGGGCGAATAAGCATAAGGAAGGCCTAATTTTTTGAGTCAAGGAGCAAATATAGTTGCAGTAGGAAAATTGAATTAGTTGAGAGCATTTCCAAGACCATATGTAATCTACACAATGAATTTAAAAAATGATTGCACTTAGCAAGAGCATATTTAATATACACAATGAATTAAAAAATGATTGTACTTACCATTGGCTAAATGTGCTTTTGGAAAGGTAGAAATATACTAAACATAAGTAACTAATGGAAACATCAAGAAAAAGGAAGTCGAATGTTAAATAAAAGAACAAACTTTTTGTAAAATAAAAGAGGAATAAGGAAATGTTAGATTTAAGTATCAAATGATATAATCAACAAATAAATCCAGATTTACCTCAAAGTGTTGCGGTGAGAAGTGGAAGCTCACCTCTTAAAGCTATGACATCCTAAGGTGTTGCTACATTAAATGGAAAGATCTTATCAACGTTCACCTGAAACTTTCGAGAAACAGAATAGAGTCCAGGTGAAACCAATTCGCAAAAATGGTAGGAAAGAAGAAACCCACCCAAATAGAAATGAAGACGAAAGGAAAACAGAACTGGAATGTCAGTAGTTTACCCATGAATCAACCATTATTGCAGATACATTCATAACATCAATCCTTGGAATTCCGGCAAAGGAGTCGAACCGGTAAATCCTAATATCCACACACAATTAATATGTAATTAAAACACACTTAATCATAAATTGTTTATACCTCAATTTACAATTGAGGGTAAATTGGTCTTATCATAATCATAATCAAGATGTGTGGTTAGGATTTAATCAAAATTCCTAAAGAAACTAGGTTTCTGCACCACCCTAGTTCAAATTGAATTAGGAAAGTCTTGTAAATTAATTGCAAGGGCTGAAATTAATTAATTACTAATTAAATATTTATTATTTTTTGAATAATTATTATTAAATTTCTAGTGCATGCCGCTGCTACCCAGTTGAGTGGCACACAGAATCAAATCAGAAGCAGTTTCCTTTAATATTGCTGCCTGATAAGGAGACAAACAAGTAAATAAGGAAAATTGCTTACCATCTGACCATGAGATGAAAAATACCTCATGGACATACATAGCAAGGCCCAAGTCGTCTCCCAGTCAGAGGAGAGGCCGCCCTCTGCCCTGCAGGGAGACATTTTTCTCTTCTTGCAGGAAGGAGGCAGAGAGCTAAAGTTTGTCAGCAAGAGAAACATCTGTGCACGTGAGAGAGGCATGAGATTTTCAACCTCACACCTCCTCCATATAATCGACCTACCACAATGGAGAAAACGCCTAGCCTCCTCCCCACCCCGGGACGGTGAAATTGCAACTTGTATTTTGTTCAATTAAGGACAAAATAAGTGAAATTGACCAATTGGAGAGGTTAGAGGCTGCGATTTCTTCCAAGGAGCATACCATGATGATCCTTGAGCTATGTAGATCATCATGGTAAAATTTCACCTCATTCTGACATCGGAGTAAAAACTTATGCCCGGTTTT